>JMFS01057480.1:0-10521 GCA_000699545.1 Podiceps cristatus | reverse complement strand
AATTAATTTTTCCCCAAGTCAAGTCTGTTTTTCCCAAGTCATCAATTTCCTGGTAATTGCAGAGTGATCTCCCTGTCCTTATCTCGACCCATGAGCCTTCTGTTATATTTTCTCTCCCCTGCCCAGCTGAGGAGGGGAGTGATAGAGCAGCTTTGGTGGGCACCTGCTGTCCAGCCAGGGTCAAACCACGACTGTCACTAAACTGGGGTGCAGTAAAATGTTGTTTAAAAGACAAAGCCTTTCTTAAATAGTATTCTAGGGACTTTGGAGTGCAGGAGAACTAAATCTACAGTGCAGCAGCTGAAAAAGGAAAATCATGTAGGAGCATTTCAGAAAAGACAATATGTTAAATAAAGTGGAAAGGTTGTTCCTGGGCTCTCTTTTCCTCAGTGGTACAGTTAATTCGTTAAGTAAAACAGTGAGTGTGATTCATTTCACCTAACCAAATATGAAATTATTCTCTAGATCTGTTATATCAATGGAGAAAAACTGCTGGGAACGTATAATTCAAAACATGCCAACAAACGGAGCCAAAATAAGTCAGATAAATCATACCTTACAAATAAGGATTTCTCTCAACTGACTTTCAAGGTAGCTAGATTTCAGGCTTAGGCCTAAGCAACTATATTGTAGATGCCTAAAAGAAGGTTGGATGAATGCTACTACACAAGAGAAATGTACCAGCTTTCCTTCTGTAACATCACTTTACGCTATGGTGTGGATTATTTTTCTCCTTTTATATCATGGGTTTTTAATACTTCAAGTAGCACATAGCAAAGTGATTACCAAAGAAAGTATTACATGTTCATTTCCACTATACAGTAAACCACCAGCACCTCAAAGAGCACAGCTTGAACATCAGTGGTTGCCTCTGCCCATTGACTTGTCAACTGGTAAAGTCTCCCTGTATTCTGAGCAGAGGATATGTTTCAGCGTAATGCAAAATAAATTAACCAAGATGAAAAAAAAAAAAAAAAGAAGCAGAAATACCACACATATAAAAATTGCTTAAAATGAGAACATCATCTGTGGGTCACTAGCTGAGGGAGAAAAGATTAAATTTGGTTCCTTACTTATATACTGGAGATTTTATCTTTTATCTCTGATCATTGTTATGATATGAAAGTCCTATCTTCTTTGCTGTTATACTACTGCTACCATTAAGTTCGGTGTTATTCTGGCCCTATAGATATTTATACCTTGTGATATGATTCACTTTACAGGTGTAAGTTGGTTGGTTTTTTCAGTTAATTGTCTTTAAAGATTAATTTTAATCCTTTCTTTACCTGTATATTTAAAATAATATTGATCACAGTTTATGTTTCTACTTTTTGCTGATCATTTGCATGTAGGTGAAGAAATTTTCCCCAGTACTTTTCAAGCCTTGAGATATTTCAGGTATTTATGGGTATATTGTAAGTTAGAATAAGAATGCCATTTGCCTTGTTCTGAGCTGTAAAACATTGGATGCTTATCGACAGCTTGTGAGATTTTGAAGGTTTTGCATTTTTTTTTCTTTTATAAAACCATGTTCATTTACACTCAGTATAGCTCATTAAAAATATGTGCTTCTGAATGTCTTTCAGAAGTATCTCCTGAAAAAATTTGAGATTAAATAGAACACAAAATCAAAACAAACTCCCACACAGAAATTCCACAGTTTGGAAAGTCCCTCTCCACTTTCCTCCTCCCACACAATACATTTGAGAGAAAAATACTCCTCAGCATTTTCTGTTGTCTCTACTCATAATTCCTTGCAGATCCCTCATTGTCATTTACAGCAGTATTCTGTTTCCAGGATTTTATAATTTTGTTCACTGTTAATTAATGCAATGTTAGCTAAATATTATTGTACTTTATGTATTCTTGGAAGTCATAAAGTTAATACAAGTACTCATCTAGAAATGACTTTCAGTCCTTCACTCTACTCATTAAACCACAAAAAGGAAATATTCCTCTATTTTTAATGAGTTTTGGGGATGTTTTAGCAACAAGCTTCTTAAAATCACTACAGTTATTAATATAATTTAAATTAACTGTGGTGTCTTAATATTACACATCACATATATTAGAAAAGTTCTATTTATTCAAATTAACAGTGATGTGATTACAGCATCATTTATTTTAAGAAGTTTAAAAAATTCAAAAATGCCAACTAATTGAAAATTTGCCAAGTATTTTTTCTTTTATTCATGCTAGAAGTTTGCTAGGGTGCTCGGCTGAGCCCTGCAACTGTTTTGCCTGTGAAAGTCCTACTGACAACAAGGAAAATGGGGTGCTTGTGGTGTCAAGTTCAAGACTGTTGTGACTTGTTGGGCAGTGAGAAGACTCTCAGCAGTGAGTAAATGAATTGATTATGAGTTCTCAAGACCAGTAATTCTCCTCATTCTGCAGGAACAGTAATGATAGCAGCGCATTTACCATGTCTTTACGTAAACATGCCTTTTCACCCCTGCTCATCAAACCACTGAACAGGTAGACAACAGACACATCCACCACCTAAATGAAGACCAATCAATGTGTTCGATACAGGGGGAGCATGCAGAGTCCTTCCTTACCGAGGCAGGAGACTGAAGTACCTGCATCTACCCTTAAGGGATCTGTTCCCCTTTAGCAGGTACCTACCTGCTCTACTGATCTGCAGCCCTCATTCATAATCCTAGAATTTCCCAGAAAGATTTCCATGCTCATATCATAAAAGTTTTACTGAAAATTTTAAAGTTACAATGATTTGTTTATAAATGACATTGTGATTATTTGCTATTATTGACTTTGTCTCACTGATGTCACCAAGTACTTATTTAGTGGTCCAGTATTTATAACTGCTTTGCATGGACATCCTTTGAATTTACAGACCATGGCCTTTTCCTTACTGTGGCATTTGACTGTGGCCCCACCTCCAAGAGACTGCAATTTCATCTCCCAAGGCACAGATCCTCCTTTGCTTGTGGTGCAAAAGACAGAATTGCTCTCAGCCATCTACATGAGTTCAACTGGAAACCTTAGTAATGAGACCATCAGCAAACGTTAGCTAACGTCTCTCCTGTGCGCACAAGTGCTCTGGGAGGAAAGATACTTCAGGAACAGAGGTTTTTGCAGCAGATGGGCTGTGCGGAGGTGCTTCAGAATGCATTTTCCTTGACCCATTAAATATCCATGAACATATACTGCCTGTGTAAGAACTGAATTGAAATGTAGGTTCAATCATGTTATTTGACCATGCTGGTATTCAAGACTCAACATTCTCTGTCTGTTGCATCCTATGACAGATGCCTCTAAACTTTGTGTTGATTCTGTATATTTTAGGTAGCTTCATATTAGCTAGTCCTAGAGGCTTTGTTATCTATACATACCTGTAGGTTAAGGCAGGGTGGCCTTGTTCACATTATGATGGACTGTGAACCTGACTGTCATAGTGCTCATGCTGAGCTCTTATGCTGAGTTTAGATGAACTTCGTATGGGTCCAGTTTTGCACTGTGGTTTATTTATTTTGTTTAATAACTGTTTTTTATTAATATAAAAGGCATTTAGGATTTATGGGGGGACAGGAGATTCACTTTATAATTCAGCTTTGAAGAATCTCAGACATAATAGATGAACTGATTGTTATATCTGTAACTTTTTTTTTTTTTGTCCTCTTGTTTGTAAAATAAACAAGTGGATATTAGATGACTTCTACACAGCTATATGCTTTAAGCCTGTGGAATATCAATGGGATATATAAAGCTGTTTTCTTGCTCTATATCAATTCCTGAAGCAACAAATATTTCCTGACAGGAACAGAGATGATCCTGAAGCAAACTGTCAGTCAAAAGTCTGGTGATATGCATCCTTAGTTAAAGTATGTGTGTACTTCTATGTTTAGTTATGGCCTTTAGAGACTATTCAATATAATTTGCTGAGCAGATGTGGACATGTTTTACAACAGAAATTATTCAAACTCAACTGATGCAGAAAATCTTTTGGCTTTCTCAAAACACATGACTATCTAGTGGCTAGTTTACAAGAAACTATTTTCAAATTATCTCCTAATGGTAACAGTCTCCAGGTACCCAAATGTCCAGATTGCTCATCGTTCACACTATGGACAGCAATGGAGATGCATAAGAATAACTTTCTCCTGACCAGAGAAAGGGCAATATTTTATACCATGAATATTTTTCATTTCAAGTCTTCCCTTTAAAATGTAAATATTAGTGAGAAATCGGGTTTTAAAAACTCTAGCCCTTTTAGTGTATTCTTAGAGAATGGATAGAGGTTACACAAAGGGCTTGGCAAATACCATCATATCACCTCATCAAAGAAATATGTACCTTTAATGTCAGGTCTGTGCACAGTCTGAGTGATCCTTTGAACTTTTTACTCCCCTAGAATCTCTTGTCTAGAGAATGAGATTAATTAAAGAGTCAAACCACATAAACCAGATGATTTTTTGGCTGTGGTGATTCAGTCATTCAAATTCCCATCTGGACTTCTGTAATTCCTTATAGCTTGTCCTTGCAAATGTTTCATTAAGCACAGAAACCAGCACTAGTGTTGTTTTCCATGTAGCATTGTACCTGTGCTCAGACCCTTCCATTAATCTTTAGACCTTCTGCAGAGTGGCTCTGCTCAAGCTGGAGATTTGTTAAGGTTTGCAATGCAACCAGCTCTCCTCAAAATTATGTTCCATAGGAGCTGGTGAAATTTAGAATATCACACACTTCAAAGGTGAAATTGTAACTGAGTGGGACTGGGCTATCTCACAAACAAATCCTGGGCTCTGAAGCAACACAAAAAGAAAAATAACAGGATACTTGCAGACTCCCTAGCCTTGAAATGAATGTAAAATTCACTGTTTTGATTCATTGCTTCTGTAGCTACAGCCAGGAGTGTTGAGGAAGAAAGTACATAAAAAAAGAGGAAAGAAAGGAAGAGTCAAAAGAGATGAAAAAAGTTTAATAAAGATGAAGGGAGCAATGGTGAAAGTAAGCAGAAAACAACAATAAACCCCACAGAAGTTGTATTGACTGTTTGTAGACCTGTACAGAAGAAAATGAGGCATCCTGACCTACTTTTGTTATGCAAATGTCCTGATGTAGACATAGACAAATTAAAAGGTGAGGAAAGGGCATGAACAAATTTTCTTTGTGGTGCCATGATTCACCTTGCACACAAGATTTGTAGTTAATTTTGATATTTAAACTGTCCTCCTTATGGCAGAGTTGCTGCACAAATACTTCAAGCTTATAACAAGCATATAACAAAGACAGTCTGTTCTTTGAATAGCCAAGATGCAGAATATGGAAGGAGTATACAGAAACAAGAAAAAAAAAAAGTGCTATTTGCAAATTGTCGAGATAGGAAACTTAAAGTTTTCAGCTTGATCCATCTTTATTCACATATGAATTGTAGGGTCCTTATTCAGGTTTGTTATGTTGATTCCCCGTGGGATTTTTCCCCATAGCATCTCTTCAGCTAGAGCAACCCATTCATGTTATCAATCCTATCAGTGAGGTATAACTAGAATAATTTTAGCTCACTGACAGCACACTTACAAAAAATTTCTAGGTTTATAGATGTCTGTTGCAAAAAAAAGGATGTAAGCAAAACTAACAAGCAGATAGCAACTCTATCTATCATAGTGCTCTGCAAGGAAAGTGATTACCATTGCCCATACTTTAGAAGGAGTACGTTAAGAAAATGCTCAATAATTAAGTGACTTTCTCAGGGGTGAAGATGGAATAAACTTTATCTGAACAATATAAAAAATTCAAGAAACTTTGACTTCCAATTCCAGTTTCCAATTCCAACATGAGATAAATTCAGTGTCTTATATTCTGTGTAGGTAACCACATGGAGACATATTGTATATTTATTACTGAGAAACATTTATAAGTTCAATATCATCTTTCCAGAAAAATGGCAGAATAGGATCAATTTCCTTAACCATTTTAATATGTTCTAGAAACAGAAGGTTTAGTCTTCAAAGGTGAAAATAAACTAACTGTAGCCTGAACAGCCCAAGGGATGATATAGGTTCACAGAAAAATAAACTGTGATTTAACAGCCTTGTCTGATCTTGTGTGAAAGAGCTACAGTATTTGGATATGTCTGGGCACGATGCCGCCTTATAATTATGCATGAGAAACCCACATATTTCTGCTTAATCTATGCAGCACTAATACCTCCTTTTAAAATGTTTGGATTTTTCACTTCATGAAAGTGTTCATTTCTGGAGGTAAACCAAAGGAATATAAATGCTTTTTTATCATAGACAAAATAATGGTATGTGCTTTGTTCCAGCTGTTGTAAGTCATGAGAGTTCTCTGAATCAAGGGGCAAAGAGGTAAATAAGGCCTTAGACGATGAAATACCTAAATGAACACAACAGAAACCTAAGTTGTGTGCTTAGTTATATACAGGTTTTGTAGCATTTGAAAAAAGCTGTGACTTTTAGGAAGGAAATAAATGTGCTGCTTTTTTTTTTCCCACTTCAGAGCTGCGCAGTGCTTGCAGATGGTAACATAAAAAATGGAAATCTAATCATGTTCTGACTTGAGATACTCTGTAACTTTGCTGCGACATGTTTTGTCCTGGCAAGATAAACTGTTTATGTATATTTATATTGGAATATATAATAGAGTTACACTCATTACTGATTCAAAGCTACCCAAGAGTTGAGGATGGCAGTCTCTCATCATGCAAGATAAGTGACTCATTTGCCAAAGATGTAGGATGAGATTTCACGGGTGAAATATCAGACATGAGAAATGGTGTCAGAAAGAGACTCTGAGCTATCTGCAGCTGTGCATTGGCTATACCATGATAAGAAAGTATCCAACATACTAAAGAAAGATTAGTAATGTTGCTAGTACTTGCTGTTGGATCATATTACTCCTGCAGGTGGAAAATATTCACAAGATAAGAGGTTCAACCAGTATTTCACAGATCTTTACAACTGTAAAAAGTAAGAAGGAGAATTTAATTTATAAACTCCAGTGACAGGATGTTTACTTGCAGAGGTGAACAAATACACCAACTACTATTTATTCCAGCATCATTGAATTAAGCTGTGTTCGTGAGGAGTTAGAAGGATGCGCATGCTTGCAAAACTATACACCTGTGTTCAAACACATCCATTAATCTTTGGATTAACTAATAAAAGAAATAAAATACAAATGAACAAAAGTCAAAAAAATCTTTTACACTGAAGACAAATGGCAGACCAAGATCTATGTACACAAATTACACCTCATATCTATTTCCATTCTTTGATTAATATAAGACTATGAAAGCTTGGTTTAAGTATCAGAACTTTGAAATGAAAGTCCTTTGACCTATATTAGAGGAGATCAAACAAGGATTACCACAATGATCCACACCACCTTTCCAATTTACAATTTTATTAACAAAGCTGTTGAAGAAGTCTGAAAAGCTTCAGTTTCTTTGAAAACATCTACTCTTTAAAGATAAATGAAATATCTTATGAATGCATTTCTTTTAAATCTGTGAATATTTGACTGGTAAGTGGCTAGGAGCAAAATTAAATGGTTATCACAAAATTATTAGCCATTAAGTATAATTATATACATATTTCTATATTAATTACATATAGCCATTATATAAAATGGCTGTTAACCAATGCTCACATTTTATCGTGATTCTTAACCAAAGAGGGAAGGTATACTTCCATAGTTTTGCCTCCTTTTCTACACCTATTGATTGCATCAAGAAATCTTTCAAAGTTGCCACCATAATGCTATTTTGCCTAATTCTAGCACTCTTCCTCTTTCTCCTCTCCACCTGTATTCTTATACCTAAATTTATTTCCCTATAATTTTATTTTCTTAAACTTCATCTATTAGGATTCTTCAATTACATCCACTTCTTACCCTCTATGAAACTTCCTATCACCTAACAGCAAAAATATAGTATCATGAATTATATTGAGTGTAATCCACATTGTATCTAGCTCTTTGTCATCATTGTCTGTATAAAACTAACACTTTACCGTGATCCCTTCCTGCATTCTTCCCTCCTCCTTTATGTTGAAATGTATAGGGAAGCATGTTACATTGTATGAAAAACAGGTAAGGAATTAAATTCTCTGAGGTACATGCACTTCCAGGGGTGTCAACCAAAATGTATTTTTAATTATATTCATTGGACTAGAAAATAAATTCAAGGAAAAATAAGTTTAAGTTGTCTTATTATATTTGTTTCCTAATGTTGCCAACATTATGTTTCAGAAAAATTAGACCAATTTTACTTGTTATGCTGTACTGATCTCTCTCTACATAGTGGTCTCAGATTCCAAGACTTCACTTTTTATTCCTTCATTGCTAAAACTGCTACTAATGTCTAATTCTTCTTTTATATGTCTTTTTGTTACTATAGTAAAGTAGAAGTGTTAGATTATACAACTGCAGTATTCCGACAATTAATGGAGAGATATTGCTACATAATGCTTTATAGACTGATAACTGCTACATTAGGTATTTATTGAGAAAGAGAGACATCGGTCTATAATATAATAGGAATAAAAAAGGCATATGTCCTTCAAAAGCAATTAAGGAAAGATCCATAGTTGAAATAGGAGTGAAAAAAAAAAAAAGCAGTATAAAGAATGATAAAAATCCCAAATGAAAATAAAAATACCTTATTATGATATGAAATGTTATTTCTTGTTCAAAGGAACAATTGCTATGCTTTTATTATGATTTAATACAGAATTTAGAATACAGAATACAAAAATGCAATATTTACTAAAATTGTGTATAATTGCAATGAGGAGAACTCACCCTAAATACCCTGCTGGGTCTGATCCCCGAGTCTTTGAAGCTTAGAAGAGCACCCAAAGCTTCTTGCGCCACCAGCAGTAAGAGTCCAGTCCAAGCTGCAAAGTAGGTCCAGCCTTGGAAGACAATGAAAAATTAAATAGTCAACATCAAAAAAAATACAACAACATGAGGTAATGTAGACTCAGATCTCACTGCACCAGGCTTGCTGACATCAGATGGGATTCACCTTTCTCAAAGCGGGGAGAGGGTCTTCACTCACGAGATAGTGGGGCTTATTGACAGAGCTTTAAACTAGACTTGAAGTAGGAAGGGGATAATATCAGGCTTGCCTGTGACAAGATGTGGGGTGACACACCAAGGTTAGAGTGACGGGATGCTAGTGAGGGCCCTCAGCCTGTTGCTCTGAGATGTGCTGGCTATACTGCAGCAAACTTGAAGTGTTACAGAGATGAGCCAGGGGCTCCTGAGGTAATAGGAGCTAATAGGGAAACACCAGTGAAATATCTCAAAGGACTAAAGAGGTGTTCCTTTAAGATGGTGACATGAGTGACAGCCCAGGTGAAGTGCCTCTACATCAATGCACACATCATGGGCCACAAACAGGAGGATCTGGAAGACACGATGCCACTAGAAAGCTATGACCTAGTGGCCATTACTGAAACTTAGTGGGATGAATCACGTGACTGGCATGTGGCTATTGATGGCTACAAGCTATTAAGAAGGGACAGGTGAGGAAGGAGGGGTGTAAAGGTTGCCATCAAGAAATGGATAGAGTGTGAGGAGCTGTCTCTGAAGAATAGCCACAAGCGGGGTGAAAGCTTATGGGTAAGAATCAGAGACCAAGGCAACAAAGGGACCCTTGTGGTTGGTGTCTATTACAGGCCGCCCGACCAAGGGGAACCTATTAATGAAGCTGCTTTGCTCCAGCTGCAGGAGGCATCAGACTTGCAGCTTCTTGTCCCACTGGGGAACTTCAGCCACCCCAACATCTGCCGGGAAAGTAACACAGTGAGCTGTAGGCAACCCAGGAGACTCCTGCAATGTACTGAGGAAAGCTTCTTAAGCCAGGTAATAGATAGCCCTACCAGAGTGGATGGGATACTGGGACCTGACGGTCACCAACACAAGTAAGATAATTGATGATTAGCTCAAGATTGGAGGCAGCCTGGGCTGCAGCGATCACATGCAGGTGGAGTTCACAGTCCTGAGGGATATCAGGACCCTGAATTTTAGGGAAGCAAACTTCCAGCTCTTCAAGGAGTCAGTCAATAGGACCCCCTGGGAAAGTGCCCTCAGGGACAAGGGAGCAGAGCAGAGCTGGCAGATCTTTCAGGACACTGGCCATAGAGCACAAGAGTTCTCAATCCCCAAGTGTAAGAAATCAGGCAAGGAAGGCAAGAGACGGGTAAGGCTTCTTTGAGACCTGCTGGTTAAACTAAAGGGCAAGAAGGAAATGCAGAGGTGGTGGAAGCAGGGACAGGCATCCTGGGAAGAGTACAGTGATTCTGCCCGGTTGTGTAGAGATGGGGTCAGGAAGGCCAAGGCATGGAAGGAGCTGAACTTGTCAAGGGATGCAAAGAATAATAAGTAGGGTTGCTACAGGTATGTCAGCCAGAAAAGGAAGGTCAGAGAAAGCGCACCCACCCTAATGGACAAGACTGGCAAACTTGTAACAATGGACAAGGGGAAGTCCAAGGTACTCAACTTTTTTTGCCTCAGCCTTCACTGGCAACCTCT
>KL269081.1:16004-35214 GCA_000699545.1 Podiceps cristatus | reverse complement strand
GGACGCGTCAGGCCGGCTGGAGGGGCGCGGGTGGTTACCGGGCGCGAAACCTTCGGGTCTTCAGTCTGGTTTCTTTGGGGGGGGTGTCGTTCTGTGTTGGTTCAGGCCGCGTGTGCCCACCCGTGTCGCTTCGCCTTGCGGGTTTCAGGGTGGCTTCAGAGGAATAAAAGCAGAAATAATAATAGTAAACCCAGGAACGTGGGTTTCCCGAGGAGGCGCCCTGCAGCTGAAGCCCTTCCCGCCTGCCTGGGGAATGCTGTTTCGATTGCAAGCTAGTAGGTGCGGTGATTTTTATTTCACACTTTGCTTCAGATTACTCCTGATTTGTAATTTTTTTAATCTCCTAGTCAGAAAGCATATCAAAAAGGAGATAGATACGTTTCAGTATTTGCTTACATTCAAATGCACAAAAATTCTAAAAAAACCCTTCCAGTTGTTCACTATTTCAAGGGAAGAAGGAGGATCAATGACCTTGTCACATCTGAAAGCGTACGACCTTCACTTCCTTGAGGTGACCAAAATTGTAGGTGGCAAGAAGGTAGGGAGAGGTGTAACCATCAGGCAGTTGCAGTGGGACACTTTGCACATTTGTGTGGGCATAAGAAATGCTGGAATGGCTGAAACCACGGCCGTGCCCCCCTCTAGTTGTGTGGACAATCCATGGAGGTATGTGCCCTACGGACTGGGCCAGATGTGCTGGGGAAGCGAGAGGTGGATTGGACGAGTTCCTGGAGCACAGGGGTAACCAGTGGTAAGCTATGGTACCCGAAGATGACATTCGCACCTGTGTGCTGCCGTACCCCGTGGCGCATCGGTGTTGCAGGCCGACTCTGCTGATGGTGGCACCATGAACATAGACCATCGCGCCAAACCCCATCATACAGACTCCGTGGGAGCAGAGGAAAAATGGCTGCAATGTTTCAGTTTTCTTTGTTTGAACTGGTAAAGCTTGATTTGTCTTAAGGAGCAACCTCCTATCCCTGGCCTTCCGTTAGCTTCACCGGCACGTCCCCCTCAGGTGTCTGCGTAAGCACGGGGCGAGAGCCCACAGCCCCTGGTAGTCCCCTGCAGCTGTACCCAGCCCTTCGCTTTGCCATCGTGGGTTCTGCAGCTAGGTGGGGAGCACGGGGCCGAATTTCTAAATATTTGAATTCATTATGCTCCTTTCAAGTAATTGTGGACATAGAAAGGGAATGAATTTGTCTGGACCTGCAATAATTTCCAAACGTAATAACCCAGAATGCTAACCTTGTGGTCAGAACTTCATTTTTTGAGCTTTTTAATTCTTTGTTTAGTGTCAGTGTGGGACAAACCCACATCTGTCAGAACAGGTGCCTAGAGTCGATTGACCCAGACTGTCTATTCCAAAGCCCTAATTAACCATCTTAAAACTGTTGCCTAGCTTCGTACCACTCCTGTTTCCCCCTTCCTATGTGACGTTCAGTACTTGCAGTAGCAGACTGGACCCCTACACTGAACGTGAAGCTTCTTCCGTGGTTGCGAGAGCTCTGTCAGAGCTCAAAGGGAGACTGGGCAAATACTGTCAGGAAAGAGAAAAGCAGAAATAGGAATAGGATGGGGTCATGGTACCCTCAGCCCAGGGCTGTTGGAAAGGTCCTAACTGGCAGCCTTGTTCATACTTTTCCTGGGCATTGGGCATTGTCTTACAGCCGCAGCGGGAGAAAGCACACTGGGCTGGATAGGCCGTTGGGTCTGACACAACATGGTTGGTTGCTCATGTGCTTCCGTGAGCTTCTCCCAGAAAATCTCGAGCCTTCCTTAGTGTCAGTATCATCAAAGTTGCTCTGCTGTTCAAAAATCCAGTTGTAAATTCCACCTGAGTGAGTAAATGCCTTTTTGTTGCAGCACTTTTTGGAGTCATTCACACCTTCTGCATCACCAGGAAGCGTTTGTGCAGCAGAGAGGTATTTGAAAATGGGCTGGCCTGCCCATCAGAAGCGTTCTGTTGTGTAACTGCAGTACATCCCTGCCTTATTTGCTATGTGTCCGTGAGCTTATGAACATATTTCAAGGCTGTATTTGAACGTGAGGAATCTCTCATAGCTGGAGTTCTGAATTAACTTTCTTCCTTTGCAGTGCTTTTGACCATGGGTGTGCATGGGTATGCTTATATTCTGAGGGCTAGAGTCAGGAAACAAGAATGTGAGGAGAAAAGCAGTCCTTTGTTTCATGCTACTTTGGGCACAGAGACTCTACAAACATCCAGAATAGAGTCACGTTATTGCAGAATCAATTCTCCACCACTGTTAAGTCAAACTTTGATAGCATTATGCATCATAGACTTGGGGAAAAAAAAAAAAAAAAAAAAAAGCATAATTTGGTTAGCTTGGAGCCCACTTAATATATGGGATTATTAAAGCATAGTCGCAGAGAGCATATGAATACATATGGAATATTGCAGAAGAATTAGCGTGACTTTTGTAGAGGGAAGTTACATCTCACAAATCAACCACAGGGTAATGCTGGACTCAATAACCATATTGCTAAGTTTCATCTAATCAGTGCAGGAGAGTTCAAAAAATTTGATAAAGGCCATCACCAAAAAAATCCTAGTGAGAAGACGTTTTACTGTGGTCATGGGTGGTTTAAAATGAGGAAAGGAATATTTATGGAAGTTCTCCTTTAGGGGAGGTTGACAGCTGGAACCTGTCCATACATTCATAAAAGATGTGGGAAAGGAGGTTAATAGAAACACAATAACAGTTATATTCATGACAGCCAAATCTAAGGCTGACTACCCCAGATTAGACAAGAATGTTACCATATTGAGTGAACAGGTGATAAATTGATAACTGAAATTTTAAATTCATGTAATAATGGAAAGATTAACTAAAGTGATAAGAACAGGATGACAGGCTGTAGCCTGGCCATTACCTTGATGAGAATAGATTTGGGATAGTTCTTTGGGAATATCATCATTAGAAAGAAACAACATAAACCTCTTTATGCTTAATTGTATATATTCTTTTTAACCACGGGTGCCTTCATCTATTAAAAACAGTTTGCGATACTATTAACCCACTTCGTAAAAGGAGTGGTAGAAACAAAAACGGTACAAAAAAGCATCAAGAAGAGATTGTGGTTAGGCAGACCCGGTGGACCGGGATTCTTGAGCTTGGGAAAAAGAAACAACATAAACCTCTTTATGCTTAATTGTATATATTCTTTTTAACCACGGGTGCCTTCATCTATTAAAAACAGTTTGCGATACTATTAACCCACTTCGTAAAAGGAGTGGTAGAAACAAAAACGGTACAAAAAAGCATCAAGAAGAGATTGTGGTTAGGCAGACCCGGTGGACCGGGATTCTTGAGCTTGGGAAAAAAAAAAATAAGTGGTATGGTAGAGGTCTACGCAATTGGTAATGGAACAGAGAAGATGAGCTGGGAAGGACTGCTTGCTGTTTAATAGTAATAGAATAATTAGACCACAGATATTAAAAGCAGTGCCACCTTTGGTTCAGAAAGTTGTAAAATGTTTGTTGTTGGAACCTGGCAGGGTACATGACAGGAAGGAGCATTCTTTTTTTTTTTTTCTGATTTCTACTCTTTTTCCCTAAAAATCAGCTGCCTTCTACTCCTGAGAGCAGCAGGCTATTGAGCTAGAAGAGCAAACCAGGTCGTACGGCTTCCTTAGGTATTTCAGAGTACTCTCCTGGCTGGCTGTGCTCAACTCCTCACCACACGTGGAGCAACGTAACACTGACAAAGGACTGGGAAAACATGGAGGCTGCTTTTCCCTCTGCAGCGGGGTGGTGCAACCTTTGCTTAAGTAACCGAGAACCGGCAGCCAGATGTTTATGTTGTAAGCATCCTTGGATGTGAAGTTTGCTTCCTTGGTAGGCCACCTCAGAAGACAGAGGCCCAGCACATATTTTGGTCAAGGGTTTCTGTTACTGTTAATAAAATGTGCTAAATGTTCTTAATTTAGGTCAGGCATACTAATTACCTTAAGGGTGCCTGAACAATAAACGACAATGACCCTAACTGAGAAACTAATTAGCTATGAAAATTTGCCTTTCTTAATCATCAAAGAAGATGGGATAAAGCTCATCTTTAATTCAGAGCATAATTATTATCAGTGGTCTGAAGCTTTACACATTACTCATTCCCACAAGGGTTGGATTGAATAAGACTCTCGAGCCTGTAGCTCTTCTCCTTTTCCTCATACTAAAATGCAAGCTTACCCCGGAATTTAAGATGAAATCTCTGATTTTGAAATTGTTTTCATTTAAATGTTTGTCTAAATTTTAAGTTATATCAGTTTTACATGAAAAAATAATAAAATGCACCTTCTGTGCTTAAGCTAGCTTTTCTTGTTTACACTTAGTAATTCTCATAATTATTCTTATATGAAAACCACTGTTTGCCTAGCAAAAGGTGCACTTTTCATGATCTGAGTGTACCTGTTGTCACAGCAGATCTTGATTTTCATGTGCCTTTTTAGAACTGGTAAATAATCAGATATGTCATTACGTTATTTCAAACAAATGCTAGATAATTTCTTTCTTTGCCATTTAAATATATATATACCTCCAGATCTTCATACCTCTTTTTAGAAATTGATACATTTTATTAATTAGTTTTTGTTTTAATAAAATCAGTTTAAATACACGTACTGAATGTTTAAATTACATTGAAATAATTTATTTAAGATTGCATGGGTATATTTAACACTTGGATTAAAAAAAATGTTTCTTCAGGTGAAATGCAAGGAAAATAGTGGCTGCCATGTCAATTTATTTGGAAGTAAGGAACCAGAATATTCTAACTAAGTGACAGTGAAGGAAATATGAAACTTTTTCTTGCTATGTTCAGGCCAAAACCAAGTATGGAGTACTTGGAAGTAAGGAGCTCATGGTAAAAGTAGCTTCTTCAAAATTAGATAAAAAACTTGTGCCAGAACAAAATAATTTTAAAGGAGGTGGTTGATGATGAAGTGTTTCTTGCTATGTTCAGGCCAAAACCAAGTACGGAGTACTTGGAAGTAAGGAGCTCATGGTAAAAGTAGCTTCTTCAAAATTAGATAAAAAACTTGTGCCAGAACAAAATAATTTTAAAGGAGGTGGTTGATGATGAAGTGTCATAAACTAACCTAATGCAGAAAATTCATCAATAAGAGTCAAAATATATCTTGTCAGTAAGAAATTCAACATAGCTTTTTTGTGTTTTTAACAAGTTTCTCTAAATGCTGGTTCTTCCTCTTTTGTCATTTCATGAGAAATGACAGAGAAGGATTTATCATAGGTGATATGATCTAGACAGTCAAGTGGTAGCTATGGTAAGAACTAACGGTATTTATAACCAACTAATCTTCACTATTACTTCACTATAAGTATTTGTTACTTCACTATAAGTATTTGTTTTCTAGAAGTGTACACACTCAGTCCTGAATTACAGGAACAAGCATAAACAGCTTTCAAAGCAGAAGACCTTCATAGTAAAGGTCACTGTAATTTCTCAGAAAATTTTAAGAAGTCATTACTCAGGGACATTTGAAAAGAAAGTGGAATCTTAAAAATTATTAGGAAAGGAAGAGAGGATGCAAAATAGAAAACACAAACATGCCACTGTGTAAATCCACAGATTTATACTTTGAATACTGCATGTTGGTCCAGAAAACACCTCAGAAAACACCTAGGGAAGGCAGAGGAGCTATCAAGAATTGAAATAAAAATGAGTGGTTTTCATATAATGAAACTAAATGTGGTATCCACAAGAGAAGACATTGGGTGGAAGGTCAGATGTGTGTAGAAAAGGACTATGACAGAGATTTGCAATGTAGCAAGTGACATATAGAGATAAATAGAGAATGTTTAGTCACCGTTCCTTGCAAGCTGAGAATTTAGGAGGTACCAAAGGAAATGTTCAGGCAATACAGATAAAACAAATAAAAGCAGGAGCTTTTATTTGTACAGTAATTAAATGGTGCCACTCAGTGCTCTCATACTATGGAGAACAGAAGCATAAATACATCAGGAAAAGGGTAATAAAAAAATAACACAGGGTATGCTTATCAGTGGTTCCTAGAAACACAGGTTGACTTTGGAAGTCCCTAAATACTGATCAGCAGAGTTGGAGAATGTACAGGTAAAAGACCATGCCATGCATGCTTTGTTCCTTATACTTTCCCCCTAAGCATCAGTTACTATCCGCTGTGAGAGACAGGATGAATTTAATGGACCTTCAGTAGGATCTGGTAAAGCAGTTTAATTTTATTCTCCTCTCATAAACTCTTCTGTTGAATTTTCCTAGAAATCTAGCCGAGTTGAAGGTGTTAAGTGATAGGAGACAAATGTGATTTTCTTGCTTTTTAAAAAGCTCACAGGGCACATTTAAAGTCTGGATTTAGTTCTGCATCATGCTTTCTTCTCTGTTTTCCTAGTTACGTATTAAGAAAATTACTTAAGAAAGTAGTATATCTACATGGAAAAAGATGGAATGAAAATAGCTTGCTCAACATTTTTAAACAGGAAGTATTTGTTCTGCACAGCTTTATTTTGTCTTACATCAAAGGTGCATAATAAAATTGCATAGGAGGGGCTGATATGGGAGTTGCTTCAGTATTATTCACCAGACATTTTTTTCATGTACTATCTTTACTAATCCCATGACTCCTTTTTACTCATGGCAAGTATCAAAACTGAAACTTTCTACATCCATATTCCTTGCGTGTAAGAAATCACTCGAAGAAGGGGTTATTTTAAAAAGAACAAGAGCACTTCCCTAACACATTTGAGAGTTTATATAATCTGCAAAACAGAGTTGGATATGAGTTAGAAAACTCTTTGAAACTATGAAAAAAATACATAGCAGTCTGATTTACGGAAAAATTCAGATTTCCTAGCCACAGTTTTGACAAAAAAAATGCTAACAGGTTACAGTAGTAATCAATCATACCGTGATACCAGCTCAAGTATTCCTGAAGACTGGACAGATTTCTTTACTAAGTAAAAGAACGTAACTGCCATGTTAAATTTGCTTTGAAAGCCACGAATCTTAATTTAAAAGCAAGGACTGAGGAAAGTTGTTTGAGAACGTAATCTTGGAACGCATGAGCACAGATAGATTCAAAACTGCCAGTAGGTTCAAGTGCAGGGTTAGACAAACAGGTTGGTAATAATTAAAGCTTCAGATTTCAGGAGACCAGATTTTGAGGCTGCAAAGCAACTAAGAAGCATCCGTGGATCTAATGTGAAAGAGACATGGAATCCCATGAAAATAAAATTTCAATAGTCTGGGCTTCAGTTACAAGCAGAAGTAGTATGTAGACAGAGAAGAACTATGGACCTGCCTGGACCACTAAACACCCAACACAGGACATTGTAGGTCATCGGGGAATTTACTGAAATGAGAGGATTATTGATCTACGAGTCGGAAAGTACAAAAATACAGGGAGAATGGCAAAATAACTATCTGAACTGGATCCTTCAGAGAAACTGAAGGAAATTATAAGAAGGTTTCTAACCACAGTACTATAGAGATAATATGAAGGGGACAAGTGGAGCCATGTCCTGTGGATCAGGTGGAGATTAAGGGACATAAAATGTCACAGATCTTAATACTTTGCCTCAGTTTTGATAGAAGAATTATGTATACAATTGAAGAAAGATTATCCATCAAGGATGAGAAACAGAAATGATCACATCCATGGTGGATATGAAAATAAGCATGTATTGTGTGAAATCTGAACAACCTGGATAATGTCTGGTAACTGATTTTAAAAGAACCTGCAGTTTTGGGAGTGGTAGTTTTTATATTCCCATTAGAGATTAGTAAGTGTGATAGATGTATCTGAAAAGGAAAAGTGGGCTATCCAAAAGCATTCTTCATTTATCCTTAATGAAATATGCTATAGCAGATTTTGAAAGGAAGAGTAACCAAGAATGTGGTGTTTAAATGAGATAAATTCATTATGATTTTGGCAAAAGTAGGTTATGCCATGTTATAGTATATCTTTCTTTAATATCCTTTAGATAGGATCAGTGCAGTCAATAACTTAAATCTAAGTAAAGCGTTGATTCAAAGGAATTAAAAAGAATATCAAAGGAAATGAAATGAAAGTGGGAATTAAAACAAGGACTATGGAATGATTAACATGATAGCTGAAGTGAAGACTATAGTGAGATACATTGATGAGAGTTGTCCAGATGGATAAAAGCTAGAAATTATATTGTCCAGAAACCAGTCTT
Organism: Podiceps cristatus; assembly: GCA_000699545.1. Lineage (NCBI taxonomy): Eukaryota > Metazoa > Chordata > Aves > Podicipediformes > Podicipedidae > Podiceps > Podiceps cristatus. The sequence goes on along the minus strand of KL269081.1, from coordinate 27,002 downwards.
GGAACAAGCTCTGCTTAATATCATTATTCATGATACTGCTTTAAAAAAAATATATTAATGTTTGCATTAATAATCCATGGTACGGATGATGCAGCACTTGAAAAATCCTGCCAGCATTGATAGGAAGAGGTGGGTCACACATTATGGACTTGAATTAAAGCAGTAGGATAAAATAGTATAGTAGAGTCATACACATAGGGACTAAATCCAGAATTTTTCTCTAAATAGAAGGGTTATCAAATGGAGTTGGCACTTCAGGAGAGGGAACTGGATTTACTGGCAGATCCATGTCTAGAATGACAGGGAGTCATTTTAAGATCACAAAAATGATTTTCAGTAAAGACTGAGGAATTTTAGCATTACAGTGTATGGTATTAACAAGATGTTCTTTAAAATGGCACTTCAAGTTTTTATCATGCATGCTTATAAAATAATATAAAATTGAACAGAGAGAGAGAAAGGGTAATGTAATAATAGGAGAAGGTATTTTAGAAAGTTAAAAAGTCTAAGCTATCAACATGGAAGTTCTAGAGGAGATATGATTATTCTTTAAAATTCATCTGGATAATAATCAGAGCTGGAGAGATTTTTAGGCATAATAATCTTACAAAAGGCATTGGATGTGTAAGGTCTAACTACTTTAAGAGTGAAACTGTTCAAATGAAGTAAAACAGGCAAGAAGCCTTCATTGTTTAAATATGAGGCTTGTGAAGTTTATGAAGTGTTCTACAGACTCATACTTGATTTTAATATGCTGGCAATATTTGTTGCAGTGTCTTTTGTTCAATTCAGTTTATCTCAGGGATCATGGAGTCACTTAATTTGTACATGAGAAAGGAAGGTATTTTTACAAGTTTTGATGCACAGTTTAGACTCCAGGGGAAATTTTGTTCCCTTACTTTGAAGTCTGGAAGATATCAAAGACTGGCAAAATTCAGGGAGAAGATATCATCAATCATTAGACTTAGGATCAGAAAGTAATTTTCCCTCAGATCCCAGTATTATAAGACCTTGTTTTGGAATTCCTCCTTTATTTTGCATCTTTTTCTAGAATGCCTGATACTTTATTTCTTTGGATCAGATCATTTAAGAACATTTCATACTCTGAATCTTTCTTGTATCAGAAGCCAAAGCAACATTTCTTCTCTCTCCAGGTAGAGAGAACATGCCCTCAGGTAGAGAGAACATGCCCTGAGAAACAGCTTTTTTTATTAAAAACCTAAACTTTTTATAACAAATGTCAGGAAGTCTCTATGATGTCCTCCAGTGGATGTGCAAGGAAGGATAGATGAAATACAATTTCTCATGGATTCTTTTGGAATTAATATTGATTATAGACTGTAATACCATTCTCCACTCTGATGCTGGAGAGCTGTCTAGAGTTTACAGCACAAATGAGCCTCTGCTATACTGAAACCTCCTCATGAATGCTGTTTTTAAAAGTTCTGGTAACTTCAGCAGAAGTAATTTTGGGATGCCCAGGCACTTGCTAAGCAATTTTTTGCTGTGGTGGTATATAAGAACATGTAATTACTTTTTCATTCATAATGAAAAAAACCCTCCTAATTTCCTCTTCAGTAACCAAACAAGGAACAAAATAAATGTGCTACAACTTTCAAACAAAGACAAGTGAGAAAGAAACAAACACATCTGGTCAGAGAGAAGAACAGCAAACAGCAAATATTGACCTTGCTGGTTTCTGTTACTGAAATTTTTGAGCCTGTGAGAACAGTGATAGCAAGGAAAGCTACCTTGCTATTAAAATAAAGAACTTAATTGACACCAGCTGCTTCTCCCAGTCATGAAGAGGCAAGTGAATAATGTCTGCAGGGTTGCACACAGAGAACAAAACAATTCTGAAGAATATACAGCTTTTCTTTCAACATGAGATTTTGCGTAATTTTGATTACTTCCATATTGAGTTGACCAAGTATGTATTATTTATGCCAGATAATTGTAACAATATTTTATCCATATAACATCTGATACTGATATCTTTCCACTTTAATGTGTAGATACTTGTTTATATTATCGAAGTTTCAGGGTCTTGCAAATGTCATCATCTGCACAGAGGAGTGGTTGATATGCCAGAGGGCCGTGTTGCCATCCAGCAGGATCTTGACAGTGGAGAAATGGGCTGACAGGAACCTCATGAAGTTCAACAAGGGGAGGTACAAAGTCCTGCACCCGGGGAAAAACACCCCCATGTGACAATACATGCTGTGGGCAACCCAGCTGGAAAGCAGCTTGGCAGAATAGGACCTGGGGGTCCTGGTGGACACCAGGTTGCACATGGTCCAGCAATGTGTCCTTGCTGCAAAGAAGGTGAATGCTATCCTGGGCTGCGTTAGGAGGAGCATTGCCAGCAGGTCGAGGGAGATGATCCTTCCCCTCTACTCAGCACTGGTAAGGCCACACCTGTAGTGCTGGCTCCAGTTTTGGGCTCCCCAGTACAAGAGAGACATGGACATACTGGAGAGAGTCCAACAAAGGGCCACAAGGATGGTGAAGGGATTGGAGCACCTCACATATGAGGAAAGGCTGAGAGAGCTGGGACTGCTCAGCCTGGAGAAGAGAAGGCTCGGGGGAGGAGCTCATCAATGTACACAAACACCTAAAGGGAAGGTGCAAAGAGGATGGAGATGGGCTCTTTTCAGTGGTGCCCAGTGACACAAGGCAAAGGGATGGTTCTCCAAGCTCTCTGCATTTTGAAGTCCCGGGGAAAAACACCCCCATGTGACAATACATGCTGTGGGCAACCCAGCTGGAAAGCAGCTTGGCAGAATAGGACCTGGGGGTCCTGGTGGACACCAGGTTGCACATGGTCCAGCAATGTGTCCTTGCTGCAAAGAAGGTGAATGCTATCCTGGGCTGCGTTAGGAGGAGCATTGCCAGCAGGTCGAGGGAGATGATCCTTCCCCTCTACTCAGCACTGGTAAGGCCACACCTGTAGTGCTGGCTCCAGTTTTGGGCTCCCCAGTACAAGAGAGACATGGACATACTGGAGAGAGTCCAACAAAGGGCCACAAGGATGGTGAAGGGATTGAGCACCTCACATATGAGGAAAGGCTGAGAGAGCTGGGACTGCTCAGCCTGGAGAAGAGAAGGCTCGGGGGAGGAGCTCATCAATGTACACAAACACCTAAAGGGAAGGTGCAAAGAGGATGGAGATGGGCTCTTTTCAGTGGTGCCCAGTGACACAAGGCAAAGGGATGGTTCTCCAAGCTCTCTGCATTTTGAAGTCCAGATGTGTAGGTCTCGATGGTTAGAACTCTGTGTAGCTTCTGGTATGAAAACCTGCCCCTGCTTAAGTCATTGGCAAAAATTCCAGGATTTCACTTCCTGAGTGTAACTGTAGCATTCATTTGGTAAAACACAGTGATATGATGGAGCAACTCTGAGAGTTTCCTTAGCTCCCAAAGCCACAGAAAGTCAAGCTCTAACAGGTCAGATTTAGAAGACGACTGAAACAGGAGACTGGAATAGTGTGAATGTAATACTACCGCTGTGATAGAAGTATTGCTATGCTATTCTGTGAAATGATACTGCTTGTAGTCCTTAACAAATATTCTATACTGACTAAGTCTTACTCCTGCCTTCTGTTCTTTTCCTCTGACTCCCTCCCCTTCCCTTTTGCCTTCACATTCTTGCTGATTTGCTGATGGTACCCCATCAGGCAGTGTATCCTCTCAACTCACTAATAATCTATGATTTGTTATTTGTCTTGCATTCATGACACTATATGTATTCTAGACTTTCCTTAAAACTTCATTAAATTCCCCAGCATGAAAAATAAGAATTGCATTCTTCTGTCATTTAGTGTTGTACAATTTCCTAGACCTTAATTTTTGCACTGGTGAAAAAGAAGAGAATCTGACATAAGCTTTCTTTAGTTCTCTGCTCTGCAAAAATAAAGTCGAGAATACTTTGTAGGAGTGAATCTTTATGCACACCTGCATATGAACATTAGAATTTTCCTTTAAGCACAGCAAATACTGGGCAAATATTTAGACACAGAATATATAATTAACAGTGTTATTAAGGATGCTTTTAGAAAGTGGATTACCATAGAATGCTTTCCAACTGAAGCACAACAGTAAATATTAGGCCATAGTTTTTAACAGAAAATACTGATTCACTAACAAACTTTCTTTATAATGCCTTTGCTTTGATTATACTGTACATAACAGAGTAGTAACTAACGCAGTAGCAATAAAAGGACTCATAGAATCATAGACCGCAATCAGGTCTCAAAGGAAGATAATAGAATAGCAATATTGTGGCATGGGCAGGGTAGAACAAAGGGAAAGAGGATTTAATATCAAGGACCTAAGTCTAAACAACTGTTTTAATGATACAGAGTTCTGATCAGAGTATGTGAGACAACTATTAGAAAAGTAATGAAAGAACCTTGCTGGAACACAGCAAAAGGCGAAAGTGGCAGTCTGACATTGAAAGCTTGCCAGAACAACTATTGTTTAACTCCAGTTAATTAATCAAACATAATTTGTTCAGGCAAATGAGGGACTCTAGTTCAAAGTTGCATGTTATTATTTTTCTGTTAAAGATTTGGCTAAGTTCCTAATACCTTAGTCTATCATTCAGACTGGTTTCTGTTGAAGACAGCACTATAATCTATGTGCCTATCATTGAATGGTAGACATGTTCCCCTCTTCTCTTTCCTACATCACCAGATGAAAACTTTTTCTGGATGGTGACCCTTCCTGGAAGGAGAACTCTCTAAGAGAAAATTCAGAATTTTTATATATGTCAGTAACATCATGAAAGATGCAGAACTGTTGGAGAGGGTTCAGAGGAGGCCACGAAGATGATCCGAGGGCTGGAGCACCTCCCCTACGAAGAGAGGCTGAGGGAGCTGGGCTTGTTCAGCCTAGAGAAGAGAAGGCTGCGGGGGGACCTCATTGCAGCCTTCCAGTACCTGAAGGGAGCGTACAAACAGGAGGGGAATCAACTTTTTAAAAGGGTAGAAAATGGCAGGACAAGGGGGAATGGATTGAAGCTGAAGGAGGGAAGGTTTAAATTAGATATTAGGGGGAAGTTTTTTACAGAGAGGGTGGTGAGGTGCTGGAACAGGCTGCCCAGAGAGGTGGTGGATGCCCCATGCCTGGAGGGGTTCAAGGCCAGGTTGGACGGGGCCCTGGGCAACCTCGTGTAGGTCCAGGCCTGGAGGTTGGTGTCCCTGCCTGTGGCAGGGGGGGTGGAACTCTGTGATCCTTGGGGTCCCTTCCAACCCAGACCATTCTATGATTCTATGATTCTATGATTCTATGAAAAAAATCGTTAATTGCCAATGAGAATGAAAGCCAGAACAAAACTGAATCATAACAATTTGGGATTCTATGTGCAAACACAGAAATGCCCAAGAATGTTTTTCTCTCCTTTCTTTTTGTGTGTAAATTAATTATTTAGAACATCTCATTATTTTTAAAACATCACAGAGTTAATTTAAGAAATGAAACTATGAATTTAACAAATGCAAGTATGTCTTCAAACTGTAATTTTCTTATAATCAAGAAGAAAAACTATTACTGTAAATAGTCATTTGGTGGCATTTATATACTGTAGTGTGACAGAAAAATAAAATAGTATTACAGACAGAAGGAAGAAAGTAGAATGACTAAACAGGTTTTGAAAATATTACTACATCTGGTACTAGTTTTGTAGCTATATTGTTTTGAATTCTATTATTACATCTAGTACTGCTACATCTAGTCTGTTTCCTTGCTCTGCTGGATACAAATATCCTAGGGAAGGGTATCTATAGGTGTGTTAGAGAGAGGTATGCAAATAGTATAAAGAAAATTAAAAATGTGTTACAGAAGTGTAATGCTTCAGCTAATGAGTGACATGCATTAAACTAGCCTTGAGAATCTAAAAACAGTCATTTGCATTGGTAACTGAAAAAGGTCTTTCCTTTGGCAGCTGTGCATATACATTTTCATTCTATTTTCATTCTATTACTTCATTCATTGTTGAGTCTTGCTTTCTCATCTATAGGTTAAGGTAGCAAATGGAGATGTTGGCAGTGAATTATTTTACAGCATTTCATCTTTTGTTAGAAGAAAAGAAGTAAGTCCCAAGGTTCCTGTGGTTTCTCTTGAATGGTACTTGGAAATCTGTACAACTCTTAAATACTTCTTCATTTTCCTCTCACATAACTATTTGCATTTAAAAGAGTTTCCTAGGACATGTCTCCAAAGTGTCCTTGAATATGCCCCCCTATGGGGAACAACATAAACCCCAAGGGCTTACTTCTCTTTTTTTTTTTTTTTTTTTTTCTCCCTCCCCTAAAGAGTAGTAAAATATGCAGATATGAAAGATTTCTGAGAAGTACAACTCTGGGGAGACAGGGGGCCTCTGGGGCAGGGGATTGAGAATTGTGAATGGGCAATAATATTTCTTATGAGTGAGGAAACAACTGTTGAGCTCAAGGAGAAGAAGATGGAGGGAACAAAAAATTTTGAGACTCAAATTCTGATATTGTGCTACTGAAATTCACAATAAAGTTGCAGATACAATTTCCATTTCACAAATACAGTTTTTACATATTATAAAATGTTCCTTGCTTTTTAACCATTTTGTCTTTTAGCTCGTACTTAGAACTTCCGTAAATGTGTTCATGTTACTATCATTAGGCCAATTCAGATAGTGTAAATAGGAATGTAGGTGAAATGTCAATGGACAATTTGTTTTAACCAAATGGCAACTGTGAGCTTCTGTGAGTACAATTAAATGACACAATGGTGCCAATGCAGGTGGCAGCTTGAAATACTGCTAATACTTTGGCTGTTTTACTATTCTGTATGCATCTAGAATTGCTACCAAAAAAATATGGAAAAGCTTTGCAAAAGAGACGCTGTTTCAATAAACATGGGATAAAATGATTGGGGCTTTCTCAGAGTATTGATTAGATGATGACTGGTATGAGCACTCTCTTTATCTCTGTCCAAAAGTTTATGTTCGTGATCAAACTCTTATGTATCACTGACAAATTTTAGAGGAAAATGTTTCAGAAAATTTCTATTTTTATGTCTTCTAGATTTAATTCCATGAAATAAAAAAAAAAAATACATTCCTTAATCTGTACTATGTAAAGTTTAATTCTGTGTTCTGAAATGAACATTTTAAGAGAAAGTCTATTCTCTGTGATCTCACTAGGTCTAGTATGCTATCCACAACATATGCAGAAATTGTGTGTCTGATCAGCTGATGTTTCTAAATGAAAACTTCCTTCTTAGATGGTTTACATTTGGATTCTTCTCGGTTTTCTGTGACCAGTAAAGAATAAAAGCAATAAAATACTTAGAGAGATTACTTAATTTCAAACAAAAGAAACTGTTTGCATTGTTGATTTAAGAAAAGCAAGCAGATAATATATCCTTTTGGGGTTCTTAATCTTGACTTGAATGGTTTGATGTTGGGTATAACCAGTAAAATCTGTACTTCTAGAACTAGTACAAGTCTTTATTTCTCTGTATGTTTAACTGACTCTAGTTGGCTTCAGCACTACAAAGTAGGGTTTGCCTGAATTGGTACTAGTCACATATACTAGTCCAAAAAGGGGCGCAGTCTGAAAATATAAGATGGAGTCCTTCTATATACCATGCATTCTGCAAGGCCAGCTATAACCTTGATCAAGACCATTAAAGAATTATCCTACAGAAAGATAGGGTAAATGAAAGTTGCTTAGTTGAATTCTACTGGTATTTTGTAAAATTGTATTTTGACTTCTATTTTTGCTTTTTAGTAACTTATCACTTTTACTTTCCCTGTCACTTTATGTGGAAGCATCTTGTACCTGGCTTAGAGATCTTTCAGACTTTTACTTCTGTCTTTATTGATTTCCTATTATTTGTTCTGGCCCTAATAGGATCTTTTTGCACTGTTCCGTGCTTTTCTGTAACAATTTCGTCCAGGCTGGAATACCATTATAAAATTAGTTGTGATATCTGAAGGGAATTGGCAATAAAAAAAACCTAGGGAAATTACCCCTGGAGGCTTTTAAAGTTTTCTTCAATTTGTACCATATCTTGATTATAGGAAAATAAATTACATTAAAATAAAAGATGCCTATTTGTTGAAAGAACATGCCTAAGCCACACCTAACAATGTAATACTATATCCTGTCAAGTGATGATTTACAGAACCACAAAATCACAGAATGACTGAGGTTGGAAGGCACCTCTGGAGATCATTTTATCCAGCACCTCTATTCAGAGCAGGATCAGCTGGAGCAGGTTACTCAGGACTGTGTCCAGATGGATTTTGAATATCTCCAAGGATGGAGGCTCCACAAACTCTTTGGGCAATCTATGCTAGTACTTGACTACTCTCATAGTAAAAAAAAAAAAAAATTGTTTAAGTGAAATTTCCTGTGTTTAAGTTTCTGATGGCCCCTTGTCATATTACTGAGAACAGCTTGGCTCCACTTTCTTCCTGCCATCAGGTACTTATATACATTGACAAGATCTCACCTGAGACTTCTCCAGGCTCAAAAGTCACAGCTCTCTCACCCTCTGATTTCATGTCAGATACTCCCAGCCATTAATCATCTTTGTGGCCCTTTGCTGGGCTCTTTTCTCCTTGACTTATTTCACCAGCCTGTCAAGGTCCCTCTGGATGGTGGCATGACCCTCTTGTCTATCAACTGCTCCTCCCAGTTTTGTGTCATCTTCAAACTTTCTGAGGATACACACTCTGTCCCACTGTCCAGGTCAGTAACGAAGATGCTTAGCAGTGTGAGACTCAGTGTTGACCCCCAAGGTACACCAGTAGTGCCTGGCCTCGGGCTAATCTTTGTGCATCTAGTTGCAACCCTTTGAGCCTAGCAGTTGAACCAGTTTTCAGTCTACCTCACTGACAACTTATCTAGCCCATATGCAATATTTTGTCTGATGATGCTACACGAAACAGTGTCAAAAGCCTTGTTAAAGTCAAAGCAAACAGCATCTACTGTTTTTTTTTTTTTTCCTTGTCCAGCGAGCTAGTCACTTCATCAGGTTGGTCAGAGAGGATATCATGAATCCATGCTGACTACTCCCAGTCACCTTCTTATCCTTAATATGTTTGGAAATGGCTTCCAGGATTACATGCTCAATCATCTTCCCTGGGACTGAGGTGAGTCTGATCAGCCTGTATTTCCTTGGGTCCTCCTTCTTGGCCTTCTTGAAGGTAAGAAGGACATTTGCGTTCTTCCAAGCCTCAGGAACCACCCCCAATAGCCACAACTTTTCCAAGATAATCAAGAGTGGCTTTGCAGTGTCATCAGCTAGCTCCCTCAGCACTCGCTCCCATGGATCTGTATATGTTCAGTGTGATTAAATGTTCCCTGACCTGATCCTCCTCCACTGCAGTAAGCCTTCCTGGCTCCAGACTTACCCTCTGGTCTCAGGGATGTGGGATTGCTGGAAGCAGGTCTTATCAATAAAGGCAATGACAAAGAAGGTGTTGAGAACCTTGGCCTTTTTCATGTCATAGCGGAGGAATTATACCAGAAGCAGCAAGTGAACACAACTTTCCAATGCAAGGAGTCAGGAAAGCAGAGTTAATAGACCCTCAAGTATACAGAGATTGGGGATAAAACCAAGATTTACATCTATATCCAGTACTGGTGAGAACAGTACTAGAACAAAGTACCTTAGAACAAGAGCAAATGGCCTCAGGCTGTGACAGAGGAGGTTTAGATTAGATATTAGGAAAAAATTCTTTACTGAAAGAGTGGTCAAGCATTGGAACACACTGCCCGGGCAAGCGGTGAAGTCACCATCCCTGAAGGAGTTCAAAAAATGTGTAGATGTGGCACTTCGGGACATGGCTTAGTATGCATGGTGGTGTTGGATGGACAGCTGGGCTTGAAGGTCTTTTCCAACCTTGATGATTCTATGACTCTACCTGATTCTTATGGTAAAGAATTTAAAGGCAACAGATAAAAAGCTGCAATTATTTGAAAACTCGTAGACTATGAAATAGTCTACACTATGAAAGATTTTAAAAGCTCAGCATGTTAAAAAAAAAAAAAAAAAGGAGTGAGGGAGTTGGAGACTCATGCTTCTGAAGATCTTAAACCAAGACCAGAGACTTTTCAGAATAATGACTTCTTACAACCAAAAGGATGCTTAAATATTAACAAAGCACAAATTACTGGGCCTACTGGTAGAGGATTTGACCTATGATATAAAAAAAAGGTCAAAAGATCAGATACTGTAGAGGTTCTTTAAGTTTTCAGAATATTAAATGGAGATTGACTGTTGCTTTCTGTCTACCATATGACACAAAAGAAACAAACCCCAACTGAAACTTTTAATGGCAATTGAAGAAAGAATAAACATTTTTATGCTTGGCATAATTTTAGTAGTATATAACAGCACATTCTCTGTGTTGTTGAATAAAACTGCTCATGAAATTCTGCAGACATTGATAACACTTACGGCTGCATTTAACTGGTGAGCTTGGGTGTCTGCAGTGCTTGTTACAGTCTTGGCCCTATGATTGCCCAAACAGAGAAATATGTAGCAGCATATTGACGTGAAAAGGGCTGTCTGGATGCACAAGTTCTCATCTAGTGAAAATCAGGACACAGAGGACAAGAGATGGTGGGGAGGTGGGATGATTTTGATTTCTGTCAGGACATGGTTGGAGTTCTCTGCTTGATGTTGGAGCACTCATAAGTCTCACTATATGTGCTAGAACATACCTAGAATTGTTATACTATAGAAAGCTGTTTTCAAATTACAAAATAAGTATGTACTTATTGATAGAAAGTAGAACGATATTTTAAATAAGCTTACATATTTCAATTTTCATATTACTTGCAGATTTTTTTTCCATTTACTTTATAATGCTAAAAAAAATATGGGTCTAGCCTGAAAAAAAAAAATAAAATTGAATTGTCTTGCAGTACGAGGGCAAAACTTTGAATTTGGAATTAGGTATCTCAGTCCCTGGTTGTTGTTTTTGCATTGATGAAGACACACTCTT
>KL269081.1:5911-15985 GCA_000699545.1 Podiceps cristatus | reverse complement strand
AGATCAATTCCAAGTTCCATAGAATATTCCCATGAAGTTCTGGTTTGGTGGCTACTGAAACCACAAAAGAAGACCCTTTGTGATTTCTACAATGTCTAGGGTACATTTTGGACAAAATTATAGTCCCAGAATTATTAATTTAGAATGTCTTCATCCTGACTGCACCCCACATTAAAATCTTGACATTTTAGCAGTTTAATGCAGGGTTTTTCCTGTAAAATCTCAGCATTATGTCTTGCACGCACAAGAAATGTTAAAACTTTGACAATAGCAGAGCAATTAACAGATGAAATGCTTGTTCAATTATTGCGTTGATCAGATCTTTTTCTGTCATGGGAAGAGGAAACTGACCAGGTCCACCTCATCCACTCTGCATTAGTGATACATTCATTTAATAACACCACCTTAAGCAGCTTATACACACACATACAATTTTCTTTCACTCACTCATGCTCTTTCATGTTATTCAGTTTTACATGCTTTACAAGGATAGGTGTGGTTGTTTCTTTATTTTTCTAATTCCCTTGCCATGTTCTGTTTAAATTATTCCACTTGTAAGCATAGACAAGTTGATACACGTACATTAGTTTCGGCACACGTTTAACATTTATTAGTTTAGATGGGTTTTGAGATTATGAAGGAAGATGGCTGCAAAACCAAAATATTTTCCAGTCTAATTAATTTATACCCTTTCTTGTAATCAGTTTGGTTTATGTATCTTTTCTTTTCTCTCATTCATTTGATCTCTACTTTTGTCCAACACTCAAAAGAATGAACATGTTATTTAAAAAATGAAACAGTTTTAAATTCCTTTTTTATTGTGTTGCTATGAGCAAATGACATTAAGAAGCTTTTATCTTTGGTACATTATTGCATTGTTGACTACCATGGAATAAAACAGCTATTTAGCTTTAGCTTTTTATATGAAGATTGAACAGACCCGAGTTCACATTTATATCAGAATATCACATACTATCTATTATATTAACAGCATATGTATCTCTCATTGATATACGCAGATCCAGCACACAAGAATTGCATTATGGGGGTGCACAACTGTATAGACATGTCCTGTTTTCAGCCAGGATGGAGCTAATTTTCTTTCCAGCAGCTACTGTCTTTTGGATTTAGTATGTGAAGAATATCGATAATAAACTGATGTTATTGGTTGCTGCTAAGCGATCAAGGATGTCTTCCATCCTCCCAGGTTTTACTAATATGCAGGGGCAAAAACCTGGGAGGGATAGAGCCAGTACAGTTGACCCAAGCTGTCCAAAGAGTGTATTCCATACCATAGATGTCATGCACAGTTTAAGTGGGGGTCAGCTGATGGGACAGGTCCCATTACTTTTTTCGTTGTCTCAGGCCTTTTCATTCATTTGTGCTTTCATTCATTTATTTGGCTGTTTGTTCCCTCCCTCGCTCTCTCTCAAACTTGCCGTTCCATGATCACTGCTCGGGACTGGCTGTATCAGTCATTAGATGGTGAGAAATTGTGCATTGTTTGGTTTATATGTTCTATTATCGTTATATTATTAGCATTTGTAATTATTATTATTAAATATATTACCCTTTTCTTTACTGTGCTGGTGAACTGTTTTTATCTCAACCCACGAGTTTTCCTTTCTTTCTGATTCTCCTCCCCACCCCACTGGGGAGGGGGTGGAATGAGCAAACAGCTTATATCACAATACAATAAAAGGAGAGTGGAGAACTAGGTTCAATGTCACCATCTTACTTGCAAGTCCACCTGCAATTAAAGGAGTGATTCTCCCCTTGTACTCAGCACTGGTGAGGCCGCAGCTCGCATGCTGTGTTCAGTTTTGGGCACCTCACTACAAGAAAAACATTGAGGTGCTGGAGCACATCCAAAGGAAGGCAACAAAGCGGGTGAAGGGTCTGGAGAACAAGTCCTGTGAGGAGCAACTGAGGGAACTGGGGTTGTTTAGTCTAGAGAAGAGGAGGCTGAGTGGAGACCTTATCCCTCTCTACAACTACCTAAAGGGAGGTTGTAGCGAGGTGGGTGTTGTTTTTTTCTCCCAAGTAACTAGTAATAGGACAAGAGGAAATGGCCTGAAGCTGAGTCAGGGGAGGTTTAGATTAGATTTTAGGAAAAATTTCTTTACTGAAAGAGTGGTCAAGCACTGGAACAGGCTTCCCAGGAAAGTGTTGGAGTCGCCATCCCTGGAGGTCTTCAAAAACTGTATAGACGTGGCACTTTGGGACATGGTCTAGTAGGCGTGGTGGTCTTGTTGGGTTGATGCTTGGACTTGATGACCTTAAAGATCCCTTCCAACCTTAATGATTCTATGATTCTAAGACAGCATGAGCTGTCCATGACAGGGCAAAACTTCCTGGGTTTTCCTTCACCTTGAAACTTGTTCTTGTGTGAAACTATACATTAGAACAAAGAGTTGGTCGTTCAGATTTCAAGCTATATTGTAAACCAAACTGTTTGGCGCAGTCAATTGTCAACACAGTCCTGCTTATCGGCCTGACTCTGCTTCTTGGAGCTTTTTATAGAAATACATATATATGCAAAGTAAATGCTAATTAGACTTTGATCTTGTTTTATGACTTTGTGCTCACTTTTTAGAAGACAATGAAATAAAAAAACAAAGTCAACAACAGTTGCAGAAGAATACAATCCTGTCACATATTTCTTTCTCATGATAAAATAGGAAAATGGCTTACAGAGACACACATTTTTCATAATTTGCCATTATAGGGAGCTGCAATGAAAATATGCTAATCAGAATGCATGGAGGAAGAAAGGAAAGAAAATCTGGGTGAGTAATCAATAATATTCAGTTGGATTTATTAAATCACCCAAACAGCTGGCATTAGAAAAGGGAAAAAGAAAGAAAAATGGCAAATACAGAAGCCAGACATTATTGGCATAGGTGGCGGTATTCAAACATACAAGTAGAGATCCCTGAAGTGACTTACCAGCATTACTAATGTATTTTATACAGTATATAGAAGATACATTTCATCACTTATCCACCTGTAAAATATCCAAGCCTGTATCTGCAGTAAAGAAGTTTAGATCTCAGACTTTAAGAATAAAAGAGTTCTTTTTCCAGTTAAGCTTACATGAACTGTGTTTCAAATATACACATTTTGATTGGCTATTGTATACTGATTTAGGTATTTTGTATGAAAATAGCCTCAGTAAAATTTGATGAGGCACCTGTATTGACACTGAAATCAAAGTCTTCTTGTCAGTACCTTTAAAAAGGTGGAAATTCTTTCTAACCTCTCACTTAATTTATGAATAATTTAAAATGTCATTAAGTACCTTGAAACTGTCATTCATTATAGACTTCATAGCAATGGACTTATTCAGACTCACGGAAACAAAATAGTTGACTCCACCAGCCTCATCAGCTGGTCAATGGAGGCCAAAACGATTATAATGTCCATTTATTCAATTGTTGATATTCATGGTGCTTGAATTCCTCACATTTATCTATCACCATCTTTACTCTCCAGCCCTCCAGTCTTTCCACATCCTTTGTGCTCCACCCAATGACATTGGGGAAGTCCTCTTTCATGTTTTCATTCTTCAGGGAACCACCATCCCTCTGAGGCTCTCATTATCCTAGGAAAGGAGATTGCTACTCAGTATGGCGTACAATGAGTCAGTCAAACTGCGTTTACGGACTTTGCAAAGATAGCATTTTTTTTTTTCCTGTAAGACAACAGTGTGTTCAAGTCAGCCTACTTCCTCATTTTCTCTCCTCCCAGTCCTCTGTCCTCTCCCTTCCCATCCCCACGGTGTGAAAGGCTGAGCAAGCCATACAGGACACTACCTGAAAGTCATGAAATTCCTACGGAGGAATTAGAGGAAGGATAACAAGAGGAAAAGAGGAACGTGAAGGAAGAACTGAATGGACAGATGGGAAAGAAATTCAGAATAGAGAGAAAATGAATGAATGAGTAGAGGAAATAAGGTAACAAGATTGTGCAATAAGTAAAATAACGAAATAAAAAAAGAATACAGGAAAGAAAATGGAAATGTGAAAATAATTAGGAAGCAGGAAAAATGAACCAAATATAAATAAAGCTACATTGAAAAGTCAGCTTTTCAAAAAACTTGTTTTCAGTGCTGGAGAAGAAATAAATACTACTTTGAGAAATATCACAGCATAAGCTAGAGACATGATTCACAAAAACTGGGATATGGAAACAAGGAGGAAAGTTGCAAAAGGTACACCCCCCCCCCCCCCGGCCACCACTCCCAAAAAAAAAAAGGTATAATGGAAGGTAGAGGAGGAGTAGTTGAGGCCTTGTTAATGTTTGTTCTGCCTTCTTTCCTTACTAATGAGCTGTCAGTCCCTGAGCAGGGAGTGTTCGGCTAATGGAGTCTCAGCCCCAGGGCAGACAGGAGTGCCTCGCCTCATCTCACCTGGTAGCCAGCACCTCTCTCCATTTTGGGAGTGGTATTTGCAGGCTGGAAAGAGGCTCCAGAAGAATGCCAGTGCATGTCCAGCAAGGAGAAGGGATGGAAAACTCTGTACCAGAAACCATGACCCTTTCCTCTACCAAACAAGAAAAAAAAAAAAGTTGGCTTAGTGGTGGTACAGCTCAAAAACGCTCTCAGCACTTCTGTCGTGTGTGTTTAATATAGGGTCCTGGAGCTTTGTTATAACTGGGGAGGCCCATTTGTTATAATGGGGAGGCCCAGGTTTCTTTGTCAGCTGTGCTGCTTTCAGCTGGGCTAAAACTACTGGCCTCGTGACTGCGACTGCCTTTTTGCCGCATTGGAAATTACAAGTGAATTGAAGTCCTCTGTTGGCTAATGGGGCATCACCCCATTAGGCCAACACAATGGTTGTGCATTATTCAGCAGTCCAACTGATTAAGATTTAAGTAGTTTCAAGTCTGCAAGCAGGTAAGTAGGCCCTGAGGAAAACAAAGTTCGGGTTAGACTTGTTGGCTTGTCTACAGAAGGCAAATTCAAGGGTCTGTACCCTGGTCTGGTCCGTGCAGATTTTCTTATGAATTTGGCTAGGTAAAAACCAAACCAAACCAAACTGAATCAAACCAGAAAAAAATACTAGATCGGGTTTCTCATGAATTTTGCTTGATCTTCATGTGAACATGTTTAGTCACATGACAGCACCAAACTCCCTGCATACCTCAGGCATATGGATGCAAATGAAACTGTCGTGTCATACTTACTAGAACTGGGCAAATATATATTGGTGGTTCCCATAAGCTTACCTCCTTTTTGAATGTGCTATCCCACATCTGAATATTCCACTCTTTAACAGCAGACCACCTTGAAAATTTTGTAAGTGTACAGTATCATTTATTCAAATGATTTCTAAAATATATCATTTTAAAATCATATAGGATAGATTGTGTTCAAATAAATTCGATTGGTGAAGATGTGTTTTGAACCAATTTAAAAAAGTTGCAGCAAGTGATACCATTTCTGATGAGTTCAGCAAGGCAAGCTCAGTCATGTCAGTTTGGTGAGAAAGCTGAACCTCACCCAGCTGTGAGATTTTGCACTGGAACCTCAAAGCATTGTGAGCAATTACACTTGAATGTGGGCAATGATTATAGCTAAAACAGTAAAGTACTTGGTATGGGTGAAAAACAATCTACATAAAGTTAGCTTAAGTGTTGTGGTTGAGGGGTTTTTTTTTTCCCCCGGAGCGAGCCATTTCTGTGTGCATGAAACATGACCAGTCTTTGCACAGGTGTACAAGAGGGGATGGGGGTTGGTCTCCTGCTTCAGAGCCACTCCGGGTGCCCCTGCCTGGAGAGGAAGCGGAGCTGCGATGATGCTTGCAGCAGTGGAAGCAAACGCAACTGTGGTGCAAGAACAGCACCAACTGCTTTCAAGTGATCCTGCTTGCATGTAAACACAGTCTGTACCACAAACAGTTTCAAGAGCTAACCTTCTGCAAAAGCAGTAAGAAGGCAGAGCCACCAAGTTTCCCTGTTTTCAAGGCTGGCCCTGATGCCGTCCAGTCATAAAGTAGTCCTCCGGAAAGAAGATGAAACTTCCAGTGATGGTTTTCAGGTTATTTGGAAGTAAGTTTAGTAGACATTTACTGCAAATGTAGAGTAATGTGACAAAAGCAGACCTATGAGGGCTGCCACATTTCTAGTGATTAATGATTTCAATCAAGTGATTACCTACCATGACCAGTTAAAGTCCTTCCTTCAAGGTGCAACTAGAATATTTGTGGGAAATTCCCAAACACCTGTAATATACCTGCCTCTCTGCCAAGGTTCATGAGAGAAACGTTTACAGGTCAGCATCAACAAAGTAATCAAGTAATGGTAGTAAGAAAAATAAGAGCAAAGTAGTTATGATTTTGACCTCTATAGTTATGAAGACTGGACAGAATTAAAAAGCCTGGCTCAATGAATATTTCATTTAAAAAACTCTCCTAACTTCCAGTTCTTTGGGTCATCTTTCACATCTATAGGTCATCATCTTTTCTTTCTTGTTTTCTGTGTCAAAAACTAACATTCAGACATATTATCTGAAACTAAACTCCATATATTTGTAAGAAGTAACATTCATTAAGACTTAAAGTAAATTGAATTCCTATGCTCAGTGTAGGGTTATTTCAATGCCTTACTAACATGAGCAATATCAACTATCATAGTATTATCACAAACAAGATAAAAATCTCAACTGGTAGACTCCCATTATACATAAGAATCTCAAATGCCACTTCAAAATAATAGACTATTTCCATAGTTTTAGTTGCAGGAAGGTGAATGCAAATGCTTGAAGATCAGAATTATAACAAAAACCCCATTTGAAAACAACTCATTTTTTATTTCATTATTTGTTTATTTTCCACCAGTGCCATTATTTTAAAGTGCTGCTCTTATGCCGTATTACTGGGCAGTAATATGCTTCAGTGCAAAAGCTAGACAGATTTTTGGATTAAGTCTTCTATGTTTAGTAAGTATATATGTTCCATTAGGTATCATTACAGTATCCATGCAGCTTTCAACACTTTAGCTTAAATATAGGTAGTTTCTTCTTGTATTAAATTATAAATTACTTTTCAGTGACAAGAAAAATTACATATCCATGTTAGCATATGTATATAAAGGGAACAGTTAAAATCTGACACTGAATAGAAAATATACTGATTACATATTCACATCAGATATACCACAGCCTCTTGCCTTTCAACCACCAATCTTTTCAGCAGCTTCCTTCCTGTCAACTCTTCATCACTGAATAGTGTTCCGTTGCACCAAAAATTAAAAAAAAAAAATCCTAACTGGCAAAATATATGAATTTTACTTTCCCAAAAAAATAACTCAACAGAAGTATAAGTATTTGTAAGAAGAAATGTTGTCATTTGAAGTGTTCAATATTGAAAGAACATATTTATGCTGCAGGTAGAGTAATAAAGCAGAAAAGCAATTAAATACATTTTGTAACTCTTTTCCCAAAAAGGAAAAGTCAATATTCTTGCTATTGTCTGTGATGATATCTCCAAAATGTTTAAATTGTTTATGTTGTAATTATGGTGTTAAGGACTATATCTGCACAGAAATCTGTGTGGTATAATATTTCATGATTAAGGGGGTGATGAGACAAAATACATTATTTTCTCTATATTATTTCAACTTACAATGCAAATTTCTAATTTATTTTTATTACATTAATAGATAATTCAGAATCAGCTTTCTCCAGATACCTTTTGTTTATGTCTGCACACTAAATGACTTACCTTTAATATTTTTAAAATGTTAGTGTCTTGAAAATGATTTATATGTGTACTAAGTTATTATTTTTGCATGGCCTTAGGAGACCTGTCTATTTATACAGAATAAAATAAAAAATAACAAAAGAATGCTGTTTCTTATATTCGGTATTTTCTGAAAACAAAATGATAAACTATTTTTGGACACTCAGTCACCAGTTCAAAACATTCATAACAAGCCATAGCTAAAGTTGCTGACTATGTAATAAATACCAAGAAGGATACACCTTCTGAAGTCACACTCTAGCTTTCAAAGGTGATATACAACTTTAATTTTTACAAGGCAATGTTTCTCAATCTTGTATCAAAGATATTAAAAGAATTTGCTATGGAGTGTTTGAACTATTGATGTTGTTCTATAACATATCTAAAGACAAAGGACTTCAAAAATATCATTTTTTGCTACTTTGAATTTGCTAGATAAACATTGAACTTGTTCTTTTCTGGAGCTGACCAAGCCCACCATGACAAGTTGAGCTTGGGAGTAGGCACATTAACTGCTCCATGGAAGACCTGAGCAGGGCTGACCACAAACAGTGCCCACAGCAGAAGACCAAGGCAAGTAGACATGTACTTTAAAATAGTAGTAGGGGATCCTAAATCAATGCCTTGCCCAGTTTTAGCAGAATTAAGGCCACTTTTCTTTTTTTTTTTCTTTTTTTTTTCTTTTTTTTTTTTTTTAATTTCCTCTGCAACTGCCCTAAATATCAGGTTAATTGGGGTGGAGCCATCTTTCCTATTGACGCTGAGCCCTATATGGGCAGGACTGGGCAATGTAAGGAAGCAAGAAGGAGTTTAGTGGTTAAAGCACTCAGAGTGCCCTAGTCCTAATAGCCAGTACCTTCTGTGCTTTTAATTTACGGATTATTTGACATTAACATATTTCAAATAGTAGTTATGGGCTTGATGCAGATTACAGAGCTCGACCTTTGTGAGATAATGGTCCCTTCTGACAGTAAAATCTATGATAGGTTGATGCCTTTGAATGAGACTCATACTCCCAAATTCCTAAAATGTTTTTTCATAAACAAGATGAAAATGTAGTGTAATAATTCGTGCTTTAATCTAACAACCCATGTTGCTGGGACTGTACTTGATTTAAGTGGGTCTGCAATCAAAGATCAATTGCCGCTTTCTTCCTATTTATTTGGATTTTAAATCTGCAATGTAAATAAACTGAAATTGGGAAGGAGTTTTAGAAAATTTTTCCTGTAGACAGCAAAAACACCCTTTCTAATATGTTCCTTTTTTCAAAGAAATGTACACAGCAACTGGACTGATGTAGTGAATCTATCACTGCAAGACGCTTTTAGCTAATATTTATGTCCTTAAAGACTTCATAGACTAAAAAAAATCTTATAAGAGGTTGTTTTTTTCTTTTCTGATAAAGTATAAAACATATATAACGTTTTGGAGAACTGAGATTTCTTCAGTATTCTGTGGGTTTATTGTTGAGGGGCAGGAGTGAAGACTTTATGCAAAAATAATGTGAATAATGACACTTTTTATTGGCTAATAAGAAGTTACATTCTATAATTACATGCTTTTACATACTACCTTCTTTCTTTGAAAGTTGGTTCCAGTGTCAGATGAATACTTACAAGAATCACAGTAAATTGAAGCTATTTTCTTGCAAGGAACCAGCCCTATGGGGTGGAAATAATTTTGTTATTGATGTTTCACATAGACTGCAAGCCTGCACACATGCAAGCTCATACATAGTCCATTTTATAATTTATACATTTTATATATTATATGCAATGAATATTAATGTAATTTAAATTCAAGCACACTCTTGTCCTCTATCTTTGAAAGCATTTCTTCACATGCTGAACTGTAAGTCATTGAGATTACTAGAAGCTGTTATGCATATCATCAAATGTTTTCAAGATTAGAACAATTTTTTGGTTAGGGAATTCAAAAAGATTATTTACACGTGCTTAACAAATATTCCTAGACTGCATAACATACAAAACTGCATAAGATATTACCAGAACATCTGTACCTAGTGCCAGAGAGAATCCATGCTAAAATACAGAACCATAGAATAGTTTGGGTTGGAAGGGACCTTTAAAGGCCATCTAGTCCAGCCCCCCTGCAGTGAGCAGGGACACCACTCCCTAGACCAGGTTGCTCAGAGCCCCGTCCAACCTGGTCTTGAATGTTTCCAGGGATGGGGCATCCACCACCTCTCTGGGCAACCCGTTCCAGTGCTTCACCACCCTCATTGTAAAAAAATTTCTTCCATATACTAATCTAAACCTACCCTGTTTTAGTTTAAATCCATTACCCCTTGTCCTGTCACCACTGTCCCTAC
>KL269080.1:0-16873 GCA_000699545.1 Podiceps cristatus | reverse complement strand
AAAAAGACTGTCCGTAAGTTTTATCCATTACAAAAAAAAAAAAAAAAAAAAAAAATCCATATTCAATAGACTCTTTGGGTTTTAATTTACAATCATTTCAAGTAGGACAAAGGTAAAGCAATATTTGTGGTTATGAATTATTATTTACTTACATCTCACTAAAGTTTTCTCCCTAGCATGCTGTGGTTGGTTCATACGCCTTTAAGTATGCAAGCGAAACACATGAATTGAAAATTCTGTTGACAGGTAAATGTGAATCATCTTTTTTCATTCAAAGGAAAATAATCAAGCTCTTTTCAAATAATATAAAATGTAAAATGATTGCCTTTTGGGGAGGAGGCAGGCTTATCAGCATCTCTTCTATAGAAAATGATTTCCATTTTGTAGCTGGAGGAACATATGCTGCAGCTTATCTTGTCACTTGACTGCAGTTTCTGATATTTACTAACAGTTGATTTCCTGTAGATGTTGTTCTTTCCTGTTTCTCTTCTCCCATCCCACCAATCAATTATTTTCCTGAAAACTACATCTGCCCTTCTTTTTCATTCTCATTTCCTTAAAGAAGATTATTTTATAGCCAGTTTTCAAGAAACATTTGTAATGAGTTATACAGCCCTGTTTCCATATATGATTTATAATAGTCTGTAATTGAGGCTCCACTTCCTTCCCCACACAACCTTTCTTTGGTCATTTTTATCAAAGCTCAGGAGACTAAGATTTTGTAGTTATTGCAGTAAAATACAGAAATGATGAATTATGTCTTCAAGATAAAATTTAGTATTCATTGGAGATTTATAAGGTATAGAGGCAGGGCTGGCTGTAAGATACACAATTGTATACAGCATCTTCAAGAAATCTACCACAAAACTAGAGGCCAGCTGCACATTACCTTGATGTCGTAGGAATACAAATGCCTTTCATTTATTACTGGAAAAACAAGAGTCCTGTAAGCTATTGCTTCATAGCTAGACTTTCAATGATTATAAAAAAATCATCTTTCCTCCTTCTTGCTTCAGATGTATTTGCTTACAATTTTCATAGTCTCATATCTTTCACTACTCTGGTTTAGCTTTTGATGTATGTTGGATTTGCATTGTTCTTTTATTCTGTGATTCATCTTACAGGAATTGGAAAGCATGCTTCATAATGTACCTCCATTTTTAATTAGGATAATAACACATATTAGAAAAAGTATCTTCTTTGATCACAAATTGATAAAGCATAGCAAAGCCATGACCAACTACTTAAAATGTCATTGTCCGCCCAGAAAAGACAAGAGCTGTATTACAAAAAATGGAGTTCCTAGAGGTAGCACTAGATCTTAGATCATTTGCTGCCATGAGAACTGATTACATAGAATATTCTTGCTTTCCTCTTTTACTGTATTGCTTACCTCTTGAAGCTGATACACTAAAGTCCCTGCTATGTTGCGTAAGCTTGTTCTTGTCAAAATCCTGCTTGTACTAGTTTATCTGTGAAACAAGTCTGTGAGAAAACTGAGTGACCCACAAAAGAAAAATAGTTGATCAGTTTTTGTAAGGTTATAAAAAGCCATTAATCACTTGTAAATTATACCTATATTGTTACAAAACCATTTGACAGCAGGTAGAAAAAATACTGCATGGCTGATATTTGTGTAGAAACAAACAGGTATGCAAAATCTTCTATCAGAAAGAAAAAAGAAGAAAATAATCCTGGCATTGTTATTTGGAAAACCATAACAAAAGTTTGGAGTTTTCTGAACTGTCTTGCGTCCTGGAAACAGAAATATTCTAGTTGAGCAAAGACACAACGACCCTGTGACAGTAAATATCCACAGAGTAGGAAAAAGAGCATGAGGAGCCCATTCCTTCTTCACAGTCAGTAACACAAGGGTGATGCAGGCAGAAGTACAGAGCCATGCTTCCAGCCTTTTAACCTTACTCATTGCAAGCACTGCACACACAGATTCACTCATACGAATGTGTCGTTAGCCCCAGTACCTACAGAAGACTCCTACTGAAACCATGATTTCGCTGTTAAAGAAGCACACATCTAACTGTGCTTTCCAGATGGCTAAGTAACAATTTGTACTAGATTCTCTGGCCTGTATGAGCAGTGACAGGTGCAGAACTAGAGGGAAGGAAGGAGGTAAATGACGTAGTAAGCTGAATGGCTCTAGTGAGTAAGAAGTTTTGATATAGCAACATGGGAATTCTTGTTAGTACAAGGCTAAGAAACAGATGAAGTCATATGTGCATTTATAATCAGCTCAAATGCTTAAGTCTGATAAAGAAAAAAAAAACCACAGTATTTTGCTGTGCATCACACTAATTGCTCACTAGTTATAACAGTAACAAGGCTGAAATGAACTGCGTGATGATTCATATCAATTAAACATGTAATAAATCAGTTCTTTGGTCTTATAAACACGCAAAAATTCACAGTTTTCTAAGATTATGGTCTTAAATTAGGTATCATAAATATTTAATAGTTTATAAATGTTTTCTTAAATAAGTCATTTAATTTTTAACCTATTATTGCCACAGACTTTACCTTGCTGTAATATAATTTGACTTGGGTTGGAAGGGACCCCCAGAGCCCATCTAGTCCAACCCCCTGCAGTGAGCAGGGACACCATTACCCAGATCAGGTTGCTCAGAGCCCCGTCCAACCTGGGCTTGAATGTTTCCAGGGATGGGGCCTCCACTGCCTCTCTGGGCAACCCGTTCTAGTGTTTCACCACCCTCATTGTAAAGAATTTTCCTTATATCCAACCTAAACCTACCCTGTTTCAGTTTAAAACAATTACCCTTTGTTCTATCTCCATTGTCCCTACTGAAAAGATTTTCCCCATCTTTTCTACAGTCCCCCTTTAAGTACTGAAAGGCCGGAATCAGGTCTCCCCACAGCCTTCTCTTCTCCAGGCTGTTAGAAAAGACGTTATCAAGACAAAAGTGTGTGAATATATAGGGTAAAAAGGCTAAGAAAAATATTATGTTTTACAAGCATTTTCTCTGTGAAGTTGAGCAGTTACGACACTTAATCATAGAATCATAGAATTGTCAAGGTTGGACAAGACCCTTAAGATCGTCAAGTCCAACCATTAACCCATCATTCTAACATATTGCAACTAAAGTGTATTGGATGAAGAATTAAGCATTAAAAATGTTTTTATTTGTTATAAGTGACAAAAACGTTAAATTAAGCTTCCTCAGGTTTTCTTTCAGTCTTCATCATCTGAGTCTCAAGAAAAGTAACACATCTTGTGGTTTAGTTTTCTAATAAATCAAAACTTTATCATTTCATGGACTTTTCTCACTAGATGGATGTAATTACTTGATTACTGTACATGGCATGAAGAACAAATGAACTTTTTCTTTTGGCTGGTTATACACTAGAAAAAATATCTATGCTCTGTAGCATTTCAGTTTTCTCAGACCACAACTGTTATGTTGACTTTTGGCAGAAAATGAAGAATGGCAATGCTTTTCTCTCGTTTGTTTCATTTCATTACCCACAAGTGGCCTGAGCCATTTACTGGCATGGGACTCATTGGCAATAAGCATTTCCATGAATCTATCTTCACTTCTCTCTATTTTTAAGGATTTATGTTGCATTTTGTAAGATCATCAAAAATACATTTGTGCAAAAATTTCCTTTAAATAACCCCTAGCAACAGGATGCATTGGTCTTCTTCATTATAACTAAACCATAGACAACCAGTCAAGTTTTAGAAAAGCCCTAGGAGATGTAGATTTAATCCCCCTTAGCCGAGGACTGTGTTAAACCCATTTCTTGACAAAGTGCTTGTGCCATTTCCCTCTTATGTAGAACTAGGCATTATCAGCTGTTTCATAAAGGAATAGTGAGACAAAAGAGTGAGACAAAAGGCGTACATGGGAAGACATTGTAAGCACATTAGCTAAGGAGGACGTTTCTGGCTCTGAACATATGTCTCTAGTGTGTGCCTTTGTCTAGGGAAGAGGTAGCATTTTAAATCTAGCTTTCTAATCAATATCTTGTATATCCTTGCATATCCTACATGCCACTTATCCATCTCAATTTATTGAATGCCAGATTTTTTTTTTTTTTTAAGTGCTCTTCACTCTTCATTTAGGAAATAAAATTATTTGCACTTATTTTCTTTTCTCTGATGTAAACATATATTTCCTTATTGCAAATAAGAAATCAAAAATAGAGATAGAACAGAGTTGAACAGACTTCTCACAGATTTAGGGAAACTGAGAGCAATGAGAACTAAAGAGTTAAAGCTTTTCAGAGAAGCAGAAGATGCCTATAGATCTCAAGGCTGATTAAATTTAGTTGCTGCTTTTATGAAATTTATTAGCCCTGGGCAGTAGTCTCAAGTACATCCTTTATTTTAGTGCTTTTAGAACAACACTGTTCTTAACGAGTGAAATAAAGCAAGAAAAGAAATCACCATATAGATTAAAGATATTTGCAAGTGTTCTAAGTTCTGTTAACCAAGAGTAACTGCATTATATAATGTGCTAGTTGCATCTTTGCACGCTTACCTGAATTGTCTTGTGGCCCTGGCTGAATACTCTGTCCATAAGCAAGGTATGTTCCAGGCTGATGTACCTGCATGCACAACTTTTCTATTAAACCTTCTTTGTGCTTGACAGGTATAAACTTTATTCCCTCAGTTTGTCTAGCAAGCTGCAAGTATATATTAGACAGGGTTCATTTTCCTAAAGTAGGCACCTAATGGCATTTGCAATGCACTAAAATATGTGAACATTCATGCATGACTGGTAGATACAACATAATGACTACAGGGGACCATCCCCCTTCTGAGTGTCAGCCGGAGGGTAGGGAAGACAGTCAAACAGACATCTATGTTTAGTCAAATGACTCCTGCCCATCTGTTTTTCTGTCATACAGAAACCCTGATTGCCCTGGTGGCCTGATACGATCCGTGGGACTCCCAGCACTGGTTGCTCTAGTGCTTTGGGTATCCTGCACTTGTATTTCCTTTCTCCTAGCACGAGGCAGTGAATACAGGTAGGTACAAAGATGTCATAATTCTAAAAAGGAGTCATTCTCAGTCAATACTATGTCAGACTGCATTCAAGTCTGCCTCCATCACTTCGGTTTCTTCAGAAATAGGAGAAAAATGCCCCTATGTTGTAACACTGTGGAGGAAGGGGACAAAGCAGAGGCATAGCCCAACAATGCACCAAA
Organism: Podiceps cristatus; assembly: GCA_000699545.1. Lineage (NCBI taxonomy): Eukaryota > Metazoa > Chordata > Aves > Podicipediformes > Podicipedidae > Podiceps > Podiceps cristatus. Next base: position 11,686 of record KL269080.1, on the reverse strand, counting down.
ACCTTTATCTTGATCTTAACCTTACTCTGTAAGACTGATGTTACAGATGGTGTCCAGTAATGTTGATTTCATTAAAAATAGTGCTGGTATTTTGCCTACTGCTGTTTAGTAAACCTTAGTACTAACTGTTAACAATGAAGGTGATTTAAATCTAAAATAGGATAATTTGCATTCATGGAATTAGAATTTAGTTGTTTTTTTTATGTCTGAGATAGCTGGCTTCATGGTTGAGGTTTTCAGTTTCTCTAAATTTCTGCAAATGAACAAGTCCAAAATTGTAAATGTTTAGTATTTTGGACAAAAATACTGCTACAATTATTTCTTTTGTTTGAACTTATTTATTGGATAGAATCACAGATTAGTTTGAGTTGGAAAGGACATAAAGATCATCTAGCTGTAACTCCCCTGCCATGGGCAGGGACACCTTCCACCAGATCTGGTTGTTCAAAGCCTTATCCAACCTGGCCTTGAACACTTCCAGGGATGGGGCATCCACAGCTTCTCTGGGCAACCTGTTCCCATGTCTTCCCACCTTCACAGCAAATAATTTCTTCTAATATCTTATCTAAATCTACTCTCAGTCTGAAACAGTTACCCCTCATCCTGTCATGATGCTCCCTGATAAAGAGTCCCCCCTCATCTTTCCTGTAAGACCCCCTTTAAGTACTGAAAGGCTGGTATAAGGTCTCCCCAAAACCTTCTCTTCTCTAGACTGAACAGCCCCAATTTTCTCAGCCTGTCCTCACAGGTAGGTGCTCCGACCTCATTCCTACCTTACTAAGTTTTTGTGGGTTTGAGGAATTTCCTTTGAATAAGAACTTTTCATGGCTTTTCTATGAAGTTAAATCTCAGCAAAGCAATGTTACTGGGAAAGATACCAGTTCCCATGAACTTTATCAGGCCCGGATTAAGAACAAACAGATGACAAAACCAATGCTGTTATTTAGTCCTCCTATGATTTGGTTTTAATTGAGAAAAAATATGTCCAGCTATGTACCAAGCCAAGTAAGAATAGGTATATAAATTAAGTAAGAATTGATATATAAATTACCAGTAACAGACAAATGTCTCCCTGATGGGAGCAAGAGAAACCTTTCTTCAAATCCTTTCTCCTATAAGTTAATAGAAATTTATGGAAGTGAAATGGTGACTATCTGAATTACCTTACATTCAAATTAAATCAAAAAGCTAAACAACACAACAACTTTTCTCTCTCTTCTATGTTAATTTTGAGAATGTCTGATGCTCCTGAAAATTAAGCATTCATAAGACAGACAGGTGGTGTGAAAATTTCTTCAGGCAGCAGTGTCAGTAATAAGACACGAGTCATGACCTGTATTTCCTTTTCCAATTTTCATTTTAGTCTGAAACCACAAAACTGATTGTGTTAATTCCTTGAAGTAGTTTCACTTAGTGACTATTTCTCTTCTCCTTCCTATCCCCCATTGTATACGTTCAAAATTCAGCAGCTGTAGTGCTGTTTCCAGGCTGTACAAGTCTGGAGACAAAAGGAGCCTGTTTCTTGCTTCAGCAGCTGGAATTAGACTATCACCAACTACATATTAATTATATCCCACATATTCTTTTTTATCAGATAATCATTCAAAAAGTTTTAGTTTCCCAATCACTCACTTAACCACAGCAGTGAAACTGTGGAGCTGTTTGTTGTCTTTCACAAGAGATTAAGCTTTGGCCTTCAGCCAGAGAGTCTGAGCCAGCACTAATATAATTCACAACTGGAAGAAGACAATCAATTAATCAATACTATAATTTGGAACTGACCACAGCACTAACACTCATAGCTATTAGACTTACTGACTGACACCTTTTAGGATTAATGAGGTAGCAAAGGCAGACAAACTACAGATTCATTTAAAGACATTTTTGTTCTTGGATCAAGCTACACAATCTATTTTGTCATTTTTTAACTTAGATATGTCAGTGTGAAACACTAATGTAAATACAGAGTATTGAAAAGTGCAAATAACTTTATCACTGATGGATTAAGAGCCAGCTCCTTCATAGATCTGCTTGTTGGTTTGAAGAAAGCTACTTCAATTTCAGACTCCATACTGCCTCATCACAAAATATGAAACTGCATTCTAGAGAAAGATGGACTTTCCTTTTTTCTTGCACATTTGACTTTTTTTCAGAAGTCCATGTGAAACCTCACGGCTCCAGGACTTCCTTCCCCAAAACATTACATATGATTTATCACAGGTCTGTTAACACAGAGCTTTTTTGAAAAAACAGAACAGTCTCTCAAGTTAACCTTTGAAACAGCATATACAGTTTTTGGTTAGTTTCTCAGTAGACCAAATACTGCCCCACTGACAACTCTGTAATTAGGTAAAGCAAAGACAAGACTGGATCAAGATTCAACTCTAGTGTCTCAATCCTGCAAGATTCTATCATTCTATTACCTAGGCTCTTTTATGCTTCCATCCCTGGTGTATCTTCATGAGGATGACAAGGTAAGCAATGTGTTTACAAGATAGTTCATGTCTCAGCTCTAAGCTCACAAGCAGGAGTCAACACCTTCTCAGGAGAGCTGGACAAGAGTCTGGAAAACACTGTCCCAGTTAAAAGCAGTTCCTTTCTGGTAAACTAAACTGTAATTTCCAAGTATCTGAGTTTAAGAATGGTACCTGATGAAAACACTATACAGCAACAGCAGTATCACAGGCGTAGTCTACATACAAAATGTTTCCTTTTATGAACACATAACAAATCCCAGAATGCTACCATAATGGACCAAGAAAATGAACAGAGTCTCTGGCTTAAGAAACAGTAAATCAGTCTTTCTAAAGACCTGAATTCCCATATCAGTGAAAACAAACCTTTAAAAAACAGTGTGCTATAAGATAACCTGTTTTATTTTTTTTTAACTTTTGTGCAGCCTCCAGGAGGGGAAGAAATTCAAAGAATTATCTTAGTGATCTCTCCATTAAAGATATCATATTGCTTCTGACTATCCTTTGATATCTAGTAATTTTTTAAAAAAAATAGGTGTTACATTTTGCATAAAACATTGGCCATGTTGTAGATCAAACAGATTGCCTTTCTGTTTACATTGATTCCCATGTATAGTACCTGATTCACTGTCTTCTGATGTATATAGAGAAGCACAGAAGTTGTTTAGGATGTGAGTGGAGTATTGTCAATTTTAAGAATCAAGAAAATCCTAGTTCACTCCTTGGTTTCCTTAAAAAAAAAAAAAAAAAAAAAAGGAAAAAAATATTTTAAAAGCAATGAAAAAATTATTAGGTGTTTTGGGGTTGAATTTTTTTCTTAGCAGCTTTCCACCACCAACTGCCAGTCAACATGTTTAAGATTTTCTTTTAACCGCAATGAGTAGGGGTGGGGTTTTTATTGAAAGCTCAAATTTTTATTGCAATTACTAGTTTGTAAGAGCTACATCATGAAGAAATAGATGATACTTCTTGGGAGTCACAATTCAATAAAGGTGTAACAGTTTCAAAGGAGAAAACATCTTTAATTTTGCAAGCCTATGCTCTGAACAATGTGCTTTTTTGATTTCTGGATATTAATTTTTTTAATTAAATTTATGTTTTAACCTTTTTTGTGCATCCAAGTTACAGTTTTGGGTTATAAAAAACCCAAACAGGAGCAGGGATGGGAAAAGAAAGGAAATGTCCACCCACGCACAAATTTTAACTAAGACTTACTAGTCAACCCATATACAGTTAATTTCAATGTAGTTCAGATAGACTGATAGATACAACAAGCAATCAATTGATCAGTCACACAGTTAGTTCTAATGTATGCACACGCCTTGTCTTTCTCTCTTTGCTCTGGTCTCTCTATATGTATATATGAGTGTGTATGTATGCGCATATTTTCCTATATATACACATGGACCACAGTCACATACTAATTACCAGTACCGTACCTATATTCTTTCCTACTGTCTCTGATAGCTGACCCAGAGCAACAGCAGAATATAGAGTATGTATATACAGCAACAGTATCAGTACTTCCCTAACATAGATTCATTTATCAATTATTTTCCTTGGTGACCATCAGTATTGCCTTGGGGCTGATGGGGGAACCCTATCTAAGGGACTGCTCTCCTTCAGCTTGCAGTTAAGTTATATTAGTTTCTGGTCATCCTGACCCATGCTATGCTTTTTCATTGGCCCTACATTGTCCTCTTCGTATACTAAAAGCTGACCTCACTTCCAAGGTTGCTCTCTTTGATGGCCAGCAGCAGGCCACTGGTGTGTTGTTTGTAGCCCAAAGCCTCTGGTATCATACTGTTCCTGGCCTTTCAAGATCTCATCCCATGCCTGAACTGTTCTAGGTTGCATTTTTATTCTAGGGTCATAGATAGTTCATTCTGCACAGAATAACTACTTGCTGTTACTGTCTTTTAGTCCCTATGAATATATATGTATTCTAGAAGTGTTTTAACAGTCTATATTATGCTACATAGATGCATAGAGCTAAAACTCAGACAAATTTATCCTGCTAAACTTAAGTGTCGCAAAAGTATCAGGCACAGGTTTGTTTAGGTGTTATATGAGAAAGCTACCAGAGATATTTTTTTTAAACCTCTGTCTAAAAAAATTTAAGCTTTTTGGCCACTGCAGGGAGCTGTCTTGACTTTGCATAACCTGGTGTGTATTTACAAAGAAAAACATTAGATAATTTTTGTAAAACTTATTGATGTAGTGGCTAAACCATTCAGTCTACAGAAAGAAATATTTCATACATGTATGTTGTATATTGCACACATCCGGAACAGAATTTTTGTTGAAATTTACAGTCTGATTAAAAAATAGTTAAACGTTTATGTTTTAGTTTCTGCTTTAATGCTGCTGATGATTCACTTTGTCAGGGAGAAAGTGGTATTGTAATAAATGGCTGTAATTTCTCTGACTACTGTTAGTTGTTAGAACAGTGGTAGAGTATTCTTTAATTTATCATCATACTGCAAGCAGTCAGTATGAAGACCCTATTGTTACGGGTAAAAAGAAACTTTGGAGTGGAAAAAGCTGCTGTTCTGTATGACGACCATTGACCAGTTCCCTGGATACACTTAGGTACACCTGACTAAAGCTTTCATTGGAAAATGGATTGCTTCAAGTAACTCAGAAGGCCTAATATACAGTCCACCTCATTTATTTTTTTCAAAGATAGTGGAGCCAGTCATCCCAGCAAAGTGGCAACATTTTTCTCTCTACACAGAGGGAGAAAAAAACTCTTTAGCTTGCTCTGCTGGTACCTTACTGAATATAATCAGCCTGCTTTTCCTTTTTTTCAGAAAACAGAGTAGGGAAACCCTGTGGCTCAGTTTCGTTTATCTATCCTGTTTTATCATCATCTTTTCTCTCCAAAATGTGTTGGCTCTCCAAAGAGGAAGATACATCTATTACCTCAAAGCTTGAGTAACTTAAAAGAACAGCGGAAATGGGACAAAGACAGGTGTACCACAGAAAAAGGTCTTTATAAAATAAGCAAGTTATAATACATTACAGCTATATGAATTTTAGGAATAGGTTGGCTGATATCATGCATTCTCTCTAATTTTAAGCCATGATTATTATTATTATCATCATTATCATTATTAATATATTATTAGCAACATTATTATTTTAAGAAAAACGCTTCTTCAGCTCTTATTTTCTTCTCAGTCCTGAATAATAGGGATTCAGAAGGCCTCACTCTATTCCACGAGTACTCAGCTTTCACACTATTATCTTCTCTCAGTGCAATTCCCCTTTAAAGATTGACTCAGAAAAATGTAGGATTTCATTTACTGTGCCTTAATGACTTAATAGATATGTACAGTATATGATTAAAGTGAATTGAACTGGTTTTGTGGGTTTTTGTGGGTTTTTTTCCCTGAACCCAGATTTTTTTTTTTTTTTTTTTTTTTTTTTTTATTCTTTTACTAGAATGTAATATGTAGGGAAGGATTTGCAGGATATATGTGTTATTAGTGATGCAATTCGGTCTTCAGCTTACACTCTGATGACACCTCTCATTTCCTCCTGGGGGGAGAAAAGAGGAAGGAATTACACACCAGAACTGACTTACATTATAATTGGAATTCAATGAACAATTCTGTTGGCAATACGCAGGCAGGAATACAGTCCACCTCACTCACTTTTAACTGTGCTGATAGGCTAATTGGAGTTGCTTTTTAAAAAAGACCAGCTAAGAATATAAACCCAAGGATGTAGTTCTGTCAAATATGATGCTACTGTTACCAAAGAGACTGTTTGATATACAAATATGCTTTAAAATTACACTAACAGTCTTTAGCTCCTGTTGAGTCCTGGGACTACTTCCATCAAATCGGGGATTTTACTGTATATGTATTTCTGAACATGTTTTGTTAAAATTATGACTGTATGGTTAAGCTTCTGTGAAGAGCTTGGAGAAAATAGTGCTATGGTGCAGCTGGCCCAACAGCTGCTGTATATGCTTATCTCGAGTGCCTATATTTTCAAGTACATATTTTCAATGGTATTTTGTAATAAATCATTCTCTCACTAGTTTTAATACCTTATTAAAGGTATTAAAATACATTAGCACTTTCAAATCCATTATTATGCAGTGTGTTTTTCAAAAAATATGGAGAATACTTGAAATGTAAAATAAATAGTGATCTTATTACAGATGTCCTTAGACATTCATCCTATGACACACTCAATAATACAAGAAAAATAATAAGAGACAGATGGCTTCCATTGCTAAACTAGAAGCTGAATCTTCTAGGTAGCTTTTTTAATTAATTTTACATTTTGCTGTCTTTCTACTATGGCTTTGCTTTTAAAAAACCTTCTGTCCTGTTAGTGAAAAGTCCAGATAATACACTTTCTTCTGCACATTTAAAAAAAAAAAAAAAAAGAAATTTAAATCTCAATGAAAATAACTACCAAGAAATATAACACGTTTTCCTGGAACAGTAATCAACAATATGGATTAAAGCTATACTATAAAGTCAAATGATTACTTATTCCTAATAAAGTAGTTAATACTAGGTAAGGTTTTCTACTTCATATTTTAATTTTTGTAAGTATTTTGAAAATACACAAGAGTACAAGAAAATATATCTTTCAGGAATTTGGTTTCTTAATACATCATTTTTTTTTTTTTTTTCTTTTTATCAATGACATTCGTAAAATTAAGACTGACCGAGGAATCAAACTATTAAAATAGTTACTGAATGGAAAATCAACTGTCCTTTCTTCTGATAAAGATTTGAGGTTTCTACGTAGAAACCATGATCTCCTATCTTAAACAACCCTCTGGTGGGAAAAACTGAGATATTGCTAGATAGCCAGGAGGAGTCACCAAAAAGAATTAAGATGGAGAAAGATGACAAGGAGGTTTTACATACAGATACTTTTGTGAAATCAATGTTTTTATACTATTCTAGGTTTTGGCAGTCAATAATTAACTTCCTAGAGAAAGGACAATAGGTGCCTGGCTTTGCAGTGATAATACTGTATTTTTCTCAAGCACTTTGGAAACACATTTGAGTTTCAGAGCTATGATGGTTTTCTGGACTATTTTCTGATTCAGCATCCTGGGTATAAACCAGAGTAAAGAACAGATCGCTTATGATAGGTCTCCTTTATGATTTGATTGGTACTTAGAGCATCCAGCTGAACAGTAATTCTAAGGATGTCAATAATGATGTTTTAACAGGCACTAAAAAGAAAAAAAAAAAAAAAAAAGCCAAACTCTTTGGAATGTTTTCTTATTAAAATACAAAAGTGATTAAATAGAATGAGGATATAGGGCAGATAAATTGACCAGACCAGAAGAGAGAGAAATAATTAGCTACAATAAGCAAAAAAAAAAAAAAAAAAAAAAAAAAAGGACGGAAGAAATCGTAACCAGTGGTTTTGTACTTATATTTCTTCTATCAAAAAAACTGCAGGTGACTATTTCTCTTTTATAGACAAAAATGTCTTGCCAGGTGGACGGGCTTCCTGTAAAACCAGAAACCTTTCTCAGTTAACATTTGACCATTAGATAGAAATGACTGCATCAATGCTATTACATTCAGTGCTACTTCAAATGACCTTTTTCTACAGAATTGAAAGAAAAATATTAAAAGAATTGTATTGGAATTTTGTAGTGTTTTGGAGGAGGGAACTTGAAGGAACTTGTTTTTGTTTTGTGGGTTTTTTTTTTTTATTTTGGCAAAAATCAGAGGAAAATACAGTTAAATGCTATATCTGAAATGATTGATTTTTTTACTCCCAGTCTTTTTTTTTTTTTTTTCCTATCTTGGAAGCATAGGTCTTAAAAAGTATTTGTAAGGTATTTTACAACTAAAGTTATTTCAGTAAATATTCTAATGTTGATTTATGCTTACAGATATAATTATACATCTATTGCAAATAGTGCACTTGTGTACCCTAAGCGTACTTCCACTTCAAATATATTGCTTCAAATTCTTCAGAATTGTAGAAAATTATAATAAACAGTAATCGTTGGTATTTTTTGCAAGTTCAGCAGATGAAATCCTGTTAATCAAATGCCTATGGCTGCCTAACCTGAAGATCTGTGCCTGTGGAATTCCTAAACACCGCTTGCAAGAGGGCTAAATCCTGCCATATTCTTAATCCTTGCAGTCCTGGTGCTGCATTATTCCCACCTTCCACTTGAGTATTGAAGACCTTTGACATTGTGTATGGCTGGATCTCCTGTGCATCTAAAGCATTGTGTTTATGAAAACCTTGTGTTCCCTAGAGTCAACCAGCTATGTGGGATGTACATAACTAATTAAAACAAACAAACAAACAGAACAAACCAAAACACCCCTACAAACATACTAATCAACAAACAAACAGAACAAACCAAGCCACCCTCACAGACATAATAATCTATTCTTCCTTTCCATAATTTCATATTCAAGCACTGCTCTCAAGCTGCAAAACTGCCGATCTGCTGAATGTTCATCATTGTTAATTGGCTAAATTCTGATCAAATCTATGTCTAGCAAATGGCTCAAGTCTTATTTATATATAAAAATCTTTTCTCTGTGTGTTTCTATATATGTATATAGATATAAAATAATACATGCATACATACACTTCAATGAACGATTATACAATAGCCAAGACATGCTGAGTTTACTGTAATTACAAAGGATGCCTTCAGTGTTTTAATATAAAGAACCTTAAACTACCCTATCTGTAGTTCAGTGTACTTATTTGCAGAATTTTTTCTTTGAAATAAATATAGTAATAAAATTCTATGATATTTTAATGGGTGTATAATAGTAGCATGCACATACTGAATTTGATTCACAGTGTCCTTACCAAAATGTGTCTCCCTCCTGCAGCTTCTTCCTTGTTCTTTCTCTTTTCTCTTTAAACAACATAATGATACCACCATCATGGAAGATGAGACTGTAACACATGCCAGTCTAAAGGCTGTGTCATTCATTATTAGGAAGCATAAAAATGCCAGGGAGTCTGCTCATCTCAATAAAATTTTACTGTGGGGTGGCAGAACTTGTCTTGTACTGCATAAGCAGAGCCCAGGCTTCTATTAATGTTTTTAGAACACAAATATCGCTTATATAGTGTTTTCTTTTTATTCTGAAGGATCACAGTGTATGAAGTATCATCTCCATGTGAAATACAGAAACCATTTTAACACCACAGTCAGACATTTTTGCAAAGAAAATAGAAAATATCATACCAATTGAAATCACAGGATAAACTCGAGGAAGACACATTAAATTTCCTTTTTTTTTATGAAATTATCTTCATGTCCTTTTAACGATACTTAGCAAATGGCAAGGATATCAGGTTTTTACCAGTCTGAAAGAGTTCAGGTTAGTGAAAAAACCTCTACCATCATGCAGACACATTGATCGGTATTGAGAAGAACATAGACATAGGATATTCTCCCAAAAGGTGAGGTGCTTATGAAATTAATAGTGTTTTACATATGTTAATCTCCAGAAGTCTTAATGGAAATAATAGAAATTCTTTCTAGATCCCTGAAAAAATATACTCTTCTGAAAAAATCAAACATTTTAACCCCAAAGTTTGTTTTTCTTGGTTCTCTTTAAAATACTCCTGCTGAGTAACCATCTGCATTATCTGAACTCTCTAACACAAGTTAGCAAGTAATACTTTACCAGAGTTACTAATATGTCTTTGAAAAAGTCATAATAAGAGGAATAATGGCATAGCATGAGATATTAACCTGCCACGGGTCTGAAGGTAATTCACTATTTGGACCTTAGATGTTAAAGAAACAAAAAACTGCAGAATCCACAAGATGAACCTCTGCAAAAATGTTGAGAATTTTTTTTTAAAAAAAACCATCTTAATAAGCTTTCTAAAATATAGAGAGTATTTGTGGTGGAAACATAAAACATGTTAGACAATATTAGCATTCTGTATCCATTCTGTGATATCAAAATACAAAAAAATTTTTAAAGGTAGTAGTTTAATAGTGACATGGTCTAACAAAGCCTAAAGTACACATATAGGAAGCATATTACCTGCTGTAGCACATAGCTGGCTTTTTTCACATCCAGAAAAGAGTAACATCTGTCAGACACAGTCCCTTAAAAGATAAATTACTGTATGTTGTGGTTTTACACCAGTCGTCATCCAAGCACCACGTGGCTATTCACTCACATCTCGCTCCCAGTGGGATGGGGGAGAAAATCAAAATAAACCCTCATGGGATGAGATGAAGACTGTTTAATAAGATAGAAAAGGAAGAGAGAATAATGATGATAAAAATAATGTTAAAAGAATATATGTAATGCATAATACAATTGCACACCACCCACTGACTGCTGCCAAGTCCCTCCCTGAGCAGTGATTCCATCCCTGACCAGCTCTCCCCAGTTTATATTCTGAGCACAATATCATATGGTATGGAATATCCCTCTGCCCAGTTTGGGTCAGCTGTCCTGGCTGTGCCCCCTCCCAGCTTCTTGGGCATCTCCTCCCTGGCAGAGCGTGGGAAGCTGGAAAGCCCTTGACTTAGTGTAAGCACTACTTAGCAACAACTAAAACATCAGTGTGTTATCAGCATTATTCTCATGCTAAATCCAAAACACAGCACTATACCAGGTACTAGGAAGAACATAACTCTATCACAGCCAAGACCAGGACATTGTGCATAAACCTGTTGGATTTCTTATTATTCATTCATGACTCAAAATTTCTGTTTTATATAAACTTCTTTGCATTTCTGCTTTTATCTGAACAGCAGCTGAGGAAACACTGCTTTTAAATCTCAAAAGCCCAAAATATAAATCTTGTTGAAGCATAAAGTTTAAATTAATTGGAAGATCCACAATTTTTTACACATCATGGATCACAGCAATATTTTATTTTTTATCAATGTAAATACACAATAACAGGATGCTTACATGAAAGCATGGTCAAAGTTGAAGAAAAGCTTGGAAGCATTGTTTGCAAAGTGAGAAGGTCCATATTCCTGGCTAAGTTTAAGCTGCCAAGAGCTGAGCAAAGTAGAACTGAAAATGACATGGGGAAGTTCTTCCTCTTTGACAAGAGTTTGTCATTGCACAGACCAGAAGTCCCATATAGCCCTTAGATGCACTTGTTTGACTCTGATCGCATAAGAAGTTTAGTATCTTTTGCTTGCAATATTCTGTCAAATTACTGCTGGAAGAAAATGAAAAGAAAAAAAAAAAAAAAAA
>KL269079.1:29564-43434 GCA_000699545.1 Podiceps cristatus | reverse complement strand
TTTTTTTTTTCAGCTTAGTTATTGGTAGAGCTTTGTGCACATTTACAATCAAAACCTGAGGACTGAAAGATGCCACAAACTTTGCCTCAAAGACACCTTTCAAAGCAGGGACCTGGATGCTACAACCCGAGGTTTTGCCAGCAGTTTTCATTTTCACTGTAGACCTGTCTGTGGATGCCCCATCCTTGGAAGTGTTGCGAAATAGAGTTGGAAGAAAAATTACTGGCATCGAACCCTTGCCTGGAGAGAATAAGGTACTCTCTTTCAGTGCAACTTTGGCTCAATACTGGATTCTGATATTTGTATCTAATGCTTAGTAAGTTTTTGCTAAGTCTTGTTTATAGCCGTTGACTTAAAACAGAAGCCTTCTAGCACTAGTGAAATGAGCACTACTCTTTGCTGATTTAGACTAATGACTTCAAGGCCAGGTTGGATGGGGCTTTGAGCAACCTGGTCTAACAGAAGGTGCCCCTGCCCATGGCAGGGGGAGTGGAACTAGATGGTCTTTAAGGCCCCTTCCAACCCAGCCCATCCTACGATGCTGTGAAATATACCAAATGGACACCTCTACGTATTGCGCAAAGATTGGATTTTGTTGTGGATACACCATACCAACAGAAGCCTGGTGGCAGCATCGTATTCTTGCCAGAAGGAGCCAGTGTCTGCAAGACACTCCAAGTGCAGTATTTTGGTATTTTTCTTAAACTTACAAAGGCAAATTGGCACTAGTCTGTACTTAGGAATCAAAAGAAAACTAAAGTCTTCTTCCCAGGGTACATTTAAACAGTAAGTTTAAATTGCGAGTGCTAATTTTGCATAAACACTGGCAATGTTTATTAAAGGAAGAGATAATACAGTATCAATTAGGAAACACTCAGCAACTAGCTAATAATAGACAAAATAATCACCTTTGGCTCTTCAGCTGCCTTTACAAATGTTTAATGATGAAAATATCCAAGTTAGATCAGCCTAATTAAAGAGACTTTTCCTTACATATCTTTTTGTCCTTAAATATTTAGATCATAGAATCACAGAATGTTTTCGGTTGGAAGGGACCACTAGTGGTCATCTAGTCCAACCCCCTGCAGTGAGCAGGGACATCATTACCCAGATCAGGTTGCTCAGAGCCCCGTCCAACCTGGGCTTCAACATTTCCAGGGATGGGGCCTCCACCACCTCTCTGGGCAACCCGTTCCAGTGCTTTACCACCCTCATCGTAAAGAATTTCTTCCTTACATCTAATCTGTTTTAGTTTAAAACCATTACCCCTTGTCCTATCTCCATTGTCCCTACCAACCAGTTCCCCCCCCTCTTTCCTATAGGCCCCCCTTAAGTACTGGAAGGCCGCAATCAGGTCTCCCCGCAGCCTTCTCTTCTCCAGGCTGAACAAGCCCAACTCTCTCAGCCATCTATCATATAGATAGATCAAATGCTTAGACTTACAAAGGTACAACCTAACTACACCTTCCCCTTCACTTCTGCACTGTCACGATATGTCATCAGGGACTACCTAATGGTAAGAACATCTCCAGTTCAGGGGGAGACCAGGACACGTAGCCCTCGCTGCGCTGAAGAGATGACTTATTACTTCTTGATCAGCATCTATACCTTGACTTGTGGCTGCTGCACTGAAGGAATGCCATCAGCTCTGATGGCACCTCTCTCTATTTTCTTGTTTTCTCCTTTCCCATCTACCCCTTTTCCGCACAGTCCAGGCCTGGTTAGCACTACCTCTTACCCAGACTATGAGGAATCGCAGCTTCAGAGGATGCAGGTACTCGGATGATGCAGCTGAGGTCGGCCTGGTGCACGTGCAGGATGAGCAGTTTGGGCAGGCAGCGCTTTCCCTGGGCTATCCCCATTACTGCCCTCCTAACAGCTTTTGCAATAACACAGTTTCCCTATCAGCTCTCAAGTACTGATACTGGGAAATGCTGAAGTCGCTGCTGGGTGCTGCAAGAGACTTGTTGAGCATTGTGCTCAGGAAGGAACTGCCTGGAGGGAGGCTTCAGATGGTTACTAGCAAAATTCTACCTCTCCAGGAGAAACACCCTCTGTGTCCTTGCTGCCTCTCACATTTCAGCTCATTAGCCAGCACTTCCACAGTGAGGCATTGGAGAATCACCCTTCCTTCAAGGCATATTTAGTTGAAATTTGCTGTCATTTACTCACACCATGCGAACAACAGAATTTCACTACCGCTGCTTTCAAAAATTAAGTGAATTACAAAAAATACTAACGTACCCAAGATCTGTTCTCCGTCTCCTCCCCCTTTTCCCCCAAACCCATAGCGCTGAGAGCTCCTTTTCTTTAGAGTCCTTCCCACAGGCTTGCACGTCGTGGAGATTAGCAGACGCTGCAGAATTGTCTGAGAGCATGTTGGTAGGAAACAGTTAGTGTCAAATTAGCCAAGTTAACATGATAGATTGTGATAAATTGAATGCTCGGGGTACTACGTGCTTGAACTATGTGGTGCTGTGTATCACAGCAAATGTATTTCCTAAAACCTCTAACTGGGCAATTTCATCCATATAAAAACGCTACTAAATATGCCTCCGCTTGTTGTCAGACAGTTTTCTCTCCTTTTCAGCAGCTATAAAACATATGGGGTTTATGCTGCTAAGAGCCTTTGTAAATCATGTTGTAATACCTATGGGTTATACTTAGCTATAGACATGTCTTCAGCTGATGTCAATTGTTGTAGCTGCCTTGACATCAGAGCCAAGATTATTTACAGCAGCTGAGCATCTCTCCCACTGTGCTCAGCACTTATAGAAGTAGGAAAAGGAGATGTAGTTTTGAGATGAAATGAGGTTTAGGAGGTCTTCTAAGCAGAGCTTGGTCATGAGAAAGTAAAGCCAGAGAGGCACTCAAATCTGGCCTTTCTCTGTTTAAACTTTCAAAGAGCAGATCCCTAGATATGAAGCAGTCTTGACCCTCTCCTGCTCACGACTCTTGCTGCCCTTTAGCTTACATTGCACGAACCTAAAGAAATCTCTCTGGCAATAACATGAATACATGCATACATAAGTATTTTTAAAGCTGTTTACCATTTGTCTCACCCTCTGAAAAGAGGGGACAACCACCACCTTTAGTAGGAGCAGCTGGGACAATGCTGAACCAGCTCACCAGCTTCCTTGTGCAGTCAGGAAAGAGAGTGCTGAGAGGCACCTCCACACTATTCACCCCACCTGAGAAGGGAAACGTCAGCCAGCTCCTGCCTCCCGAGGGTGGACGGGAATGCCTCCTGGACTGTAACCACAACAGGACTCCTGGCCTCCTCTTCGTTCCCTTCCTTTTGGGGAAGGTGTAGTAGGAGCAGGGACATTGCAGCTAAGCAGAGTGCTACAGCACAGGGTGGGGGGGTGGTGTGTGTGAATCTTCTTCACAGCTGGGTGATGGGCACAGGTGCACAAGAGGGGTATTTACCATCCTGTTAACCCCTGCCCCTTCCTGGAGCCAAGGCTCCTTCTCGACTGCAGGCGTGCTACAGGTGCCTTTAACTGCTGGTGCTTAAAAAAGTTTAATCTGGATCCATCCCCTTGTGTCCTTTTGAAATCTTTCCTTATTTTTCCCTATATACCAATTAACAAGTAATTGCCAAAAGGTATGAAACAGATTCAACATTTTTTCCATGGGTTTAAGTCCATTAATTAACAACAGAAAAATAGTTCTAAGTCTCAAAATATTGCTTTTATATTTTTAGATTTTCTTATAAGGTTTATAATTGCAGCTGAGCTTGTTTCCAGAGCTCTTAAGCAGAGCTCTAGACAGCCCTCACAATACTGCAAGCTTTGCATGGCTGCACTGCATACATACCCCACAACAGAGGGTTTTGCAACTTGCATGCCATAGTTTTATAATAAGGCGACCCAATAAAAAGACAGGCCAAAAAAGTAAAGTACATCGTAACAGGCTGGTATCTGAACCACCCAAACCTTCCCTACCTGCAGGAAACACTAGACCTCACAGGGTTAAAAATTATTTTTCAGTCATTCTTGTTATGCATCCCACACACTAGAACTTATCTGACATGAAAGGGGATAGATAAAAATATAGTACATAAAGTACAGTATTAATTTTAGCACAGACATATTATGTTAGAGACTGTCAACATTCAGTCTGGCACAACTGCTGTACAGCTACAACATTTGGGAGGAAAAAAGAGGGAGTCAGGATGGTCTCATTTGTCTTCTGCAAATGGGTCATTTAAAATTAAATTCTGTGTTAACCCCACCCTAGGCTTTGGGGAGCCTGTCGAGCAGCGTTATTTCTGACAGCGCTTATGCAACGTTTCCAGGAGACTTCGTGGGTTCTGCGTCAGGAAGCGGCACCGCTTGGTGGGGCTCCTTGCGGAAGCGTAATGGCTTGTCTGGGAGATGCCCAGACTGCAGCGCCTGCCAAGGGTGGCATCTCCTCTGCCTGTAACATTGCTTTCGGAAGGTGTTTGCAATTTAGGAGCTTCTTGGTTTTGTTTCTGTTTTAACAATTCTAAGAGCTTAACAGTTTCTTTCATTTAAAGGAGAAAAATCAGAGAGAGAGCCAGAAAACCCAATTTCCTATTTATTTTTAGTGCCACTTAATGCGCATCCTGCTAAGCCAACGATCATCCCAGCGTGAGCTGACTGGAAGCAGCAGCAGGTAGCTGCCTGGCTGGCTAGCAGGGACCGGGTTGCATGGAAGAGAAATAAGACTGGGTTTACTATGTAAAACCGAGCAGGGGAATCTTACTTGGTGCTCCCACCCACGTTTCCAAGACCTTAATTTTTGTACGGCAGGGGCCCTTAGCTCAGGACATAAAAACCCGTTGGACCCCTAGAAGGGGAACAAACCAAACCCCTCTCCTGGGCTCTGCTGTGAAGATTGCCCTAGACCAAAGAGCTGCTGCCAAACCACCGCTGGTACCAGGGCCTCACTTTTCCTCATCTCGGCTTGTTGCAGGCACATTTCAGCATCGCCTGGAGGGAGCACCAGGACCAGCTTCTCCCAAACAGCAACAGGCAGGAGTTTTGTGGTGAAGCCCCTGCACCTCACAGAGATGTTTCCAGATGTTTCCAGATGCAACGCGCATCTGCCGGCTGGCTCACCGGCAGCTGCTCGCTAACTTCCAAGGCAACACATGGGGCAAAGGCTTGGGTTTAGCATTCCATGCTCAAACGCTGCCATACAGCTTTTTCTTTTGCAGATACCTGCCCAGTGGAAAAGTGTACCGTATTACCTGCACATACAGGCATCAGCTTTGAGACTCTGACGGTAGGTCTCTATTCAAAGACAGATAGATACATATATGCAAAAGTAAAAGAAAAAAAAAAATTACTTGAGGGCAACATTTATTTTTACAACATCATTTTCAAGTTTTCCCAAAAAAAGAAATCTTATATTAGTATAAGCTTTGTCTACTGTCGAAAGGCCTGCTAGAAAAACTATACTGATGAGCCTTTGTGGTATCATAGAATCATAAAATCACAGAATGTTTTGGGCTGGAAGGGACCCCCAGAGCCCATCTAGTCCAACCCCCTGCAGTGAGCAGGGACACCATTACCCAGACCAGGTTGCTCAGAGCCCCGTCCAACCTGGGCTGGAATGTTTCCAGGGATGGGGCCTCCACCACCTCTCTGGGCAACCCGTTCCAGTGCTTCACCACCCTCATTGTAAAGAATTTTTTCCTTACATCTAATCTAAACCTACCCTGTTTCAGCGTAAAGCCATTCCCCCTTGTCCTGTCGCAATTGTCCCTCCTGAACAGATTCTCCCCCTCTTTCCCATAGGCCCCCTTTAAGCACTGGAAGGCCGCAATCAGGTCTCCCCGCAGCCTTCTCTTCTCCAGGCTGAACAAGCCCAACTCTCTCAGCCTGTCCTCACAGCAGAGCTGCTCCAGCCCTCGGATCATTCTTGTAGCCTCCTCTGGCCCCGCTCCAACAGCTCCATGTCCTTCTTGTGCTGAGGGCTCCAGAGCTGGACGCAGCACTGCAGGTGGGGTCTCACCAGAGCGGAGCAGAGGGGCAGAACCCCCTCCCTCGACCTGCTGGTCACGTTTCTCTTAATGCAGCCCAAGATACAGTTGGCAAAAATAAGTATAAACTAGGCTTCAAACCAGGTACCTGCCAGCCAAAGTAGTGCACCTCACTATCCAAATCAGATTACAGAGCTTTGTTTTGGATAGAGGACTTTGGAGAAATCTAGAGTTCAGATTCAAATTCCATCCCCTATTTTGCCTTCAGCCTTGCAGCAAGAAATCCCACAATACACTTTTCCAAGGAAATTCTCTTACCAATGTAGTTTAAGGCCAAATTTACTGTCCCATTTTGCTTCACTAACCTTCTGAAGACATTTTGTGAATTTTGTAATAAATAACAAACAAGAAATGGGGGAAGGGCAGAGAAAATTTCATATGGCTGAGGGCATAATTTCTTTCAAAAAGCATGTACTTATTGCTACTTGAGCAGTGATCTATCTGTCAAATACTGAATCTTTCAAGAGTTAATTTTGAACAAAGGAATTCAAAATAGTAGTACAGACAGGCCATCTGAAGCTGACATTAACTTTTCCTTGAAACTCCTACTCGGTAAGGTATTTACCTTAATATTAAGTTGTGCAGATCCTAAGTAATACTAGCTTTCTTCATTTCCTTAGTAAAAGAGAGTTATTTGTTAGCAGAATAAAATTAAGTGCTGATGACCCACTATGCAACTTCTTTGTGTTCAATAGGACTCCTGAAGTTCTCCTGTAGGTTTAAGTCAGGCAATAATGTTATTGTAGTCAACATTTCCGCACTGTGAACAACACAGTATTTAACTGTGGGACATATAGTACACTGCAGCTGTTATAAAGTGCCTATTGGGGCTGGTTTTTGGTTATAAAAAAAACAATAAGAACAACAACAACAAAAAGACAACCAACCCCCCCAAAAAACAAAAATCTCAACCAACTGCCAAAGAAACCCATCTTCTGCTATTTCAGAAAGTCTCAGTATGTTAATTACACCTTGATAAGTCACACACCACAACTTTACCTTTTCCCTAGCAGCAGATACTATTTAAGATATCCCTACTCTTCTCCCCCTCTCTCCCCTCTTTTACGATTCCCTTCTGCTGTGCCATGGCAGAGGGTTTAGGAGAGCCCTGCCATCAGGCCAGCAAGGCACTGTGGACCTGGGGGGGAAAAAAAAAAGTAATAAAAATCCAAACATCACCACTTTTTAACCCAGAACACTGATACTGTTCCCTGACAGGTGCCTCCCCACAGAGAGGTGGATGATAACTTGGGTGCGGACACAGGAGCACGGACCCAGGGACTAAGGATGAAGGGAGGACCCTACCTCCTGCCAGGAAAAGCCATCACTCAACTCTGTTCCTTTTCCATACCTAACATACAATCCTCTCTGCCATACATTCAGCACAGATCGCTAACAAGCTGTTATTTAAACACAATGCAATAGTCCAATCACAAGAAAACTGCACACTTGGTCTCATTTTTATCATTCTAGGAGAACATAAGTACTTCAGCTGGAACTTTGAGGTACACAGCTGAGGCTTTATACAGATAGTCTTTAAAAGCACCATACTTTCCCCATAGAGTTTATGGTCTCTACTATACAATAACCTATCACAGGCACAAAGGAAATCTAATAGCATAGGTAAAGCATGAAAAAATGCTGAGACAAGTGCAGCAGTATCATCGCACAAATCTGAGCTCCTTGAGATTGGACCAGCAGAAAGTTACAACCATGCATCTTTGTTAGAGTAAGTTCATAGTCTCCAGACTCACAAATAATTTTTTTCACTGTACATTAGCATATTCAGACCAAACACAACAACAACAAAACAAAAACAAATAAAAAACAAACAAAAAAACCCCGCACTTTGAAAGCGAACTTACAAATCACAGTAATGCTTACAGTAGCACACAGCAGGCTTGTGGTCTCCTAAGGAGACTTCCAGGTGGCAGGTCCCAGGACACCAAAGAAGTACACTGCATTTTGGTAAGAGGAGAGCTAGTCATAACTTTGCACCCTCCTCAGAAGTACAGCAGCCTGCAGGCACCAGAAAGTACTTGTGTGATGAGAATAGACTTTTTTGTTTCTGAAGACCAGCCTCCTGCCCTCCCCAAAGGAACTTAAAGAGCCCAGAGGTGTCTCCTGGGAAGGCCATCAGGCAGGTGGTGGCAATCAACAGCACCTCCAGTTCTACAAAGGTTTTGTTTAATGGGATTAGGTTGACTACAGCCTTGCACTCCTCTTTGTCTGGTTTGATATCTCCCTCCCTGTGGAAAAGCTACAGCCTCCCCTGCCACAAGCTGCGTGTGGGACTGCAGTTATCCAGGCAGGACCTCCAGTCCTTGGCAAGGGGATCACTCACCAAGGAGCTGAGTGAAAGGCAGATGTGAGAAGCCATTTCAAATAATTTGCTTTTTATCTTGTCAACAGAATAACACCCAGAACTTACACTGAAAGCAAAATATAGGAGCAAGATAATCCACCGAGCTCTTTTTACCTTTATATCTCAATTTAGTGTTAAGATTAGGTGACAGAGAGATAAATCCCCCTGTCTCTCTCTTCCACCACTCAGGAGGTGGAGTCTGCCATCAGAAACCTCAGATTAACACCCTAAATTCACCAGGGAGCTGAAGAACAACACCGATGGTATCTACCCACGTGCTCTGCAAATCTAGTGACAGGATTATCAAGAGCAGGGGGACACTTCTCAGCATCAAGGCCTACTCTAGGACACGGCACACGACCCAGCAAACTGACAGCAAGATTCACTGCGGCTGTCAAACAAGTGTAGCAGGACCTATTTTGCACAGCTCCAGTCACAGTGTGACACCTAATGTCAAAAAGCATCTGAAACTCCTCGTCAGTCAGCAGAGTCAGCCTGGCTTAGAGGCATGTGCCAAGCTATAGGCGAGAGAAAGAAAGCTGAGCCTCCTGAGATGCTCAAGGAGATGCGATGAAGAAGCCAGAGTGCATCCCAGGGTATCAGGTTCAGCACTGACTTGGTGGAAGCTGCAGATACTTTATGTATTAATTGGCTTGCTCATGAAGTGGAATAAATGCATTGCTACCACGGTCACGTTTTTGGGCTAAATTCATTCATGTGCACGTACCTCTGTGAGACAACAAGAGTGAGCACATTCAGTTCAAAAGCTGTACAGCAGCTCTGGATGAAAGGTGTCCGGGCACCGTCGTGCTCGCACATTGCTTAGAAAATAGCCCAGCCATAGCGAGAAGTCCTGACTGCCATCAGGAGAAACACACAGCCCTGTTGTTTGCTGAGCAAAGTGCTCAGTAAAAGATGCAAATAAACCCCTTTCAACAGAGCCGGCATTAAAGAGAGCACCTGCAACCCGCGCCCCTTGAAGACCAAAGCGGTTCCTCCCTGGAGACCGCCGTGACGGAGCAGGGGAGCGTGGGGCCCTTCACCGGCTCAGCCAAGGCAGGCAGGTGCACTAGTGCCTCTAGCTTTCTGCTGCAACAGCAGGCAATAGCTCTCCCCCCCTTCCCTGGCTCGCAGCAGTGGTTCAGACACCTGTTTGATAGACACGCACCACCGTCTGCAGGCCAGCACAAATTGGTCTCCAAAATACACCACATGGCTTCGTTTAAGGCAGGTTGCAAGGGCAACCCATTAGAGAGAAAGACTACAACATAATTAAAATGCTCTGTTAGTTTTAATTAAGCTCATCGCACTGGCAAACCTGCTGAATCTAGGGAAACATTTGTCATTGGGCTTCCTGTGTTTTCTGTTTTGCTTTTAAGCAAAAAAAAAAACCCACCCACGTTGCAAACCAGCAAGCGGTTGAGTGATCCTGGTGAGCTTCCCCTCAAGTTCCTGCAGCTTTGCAGCGAGCTCAGCAAGAGCCCCTCTTAGTGCCGAACATTGGATATTGTTTCCAGTTGGTCACGCAGGGCGTCAGGACAACAAATTACCAGGACAGGAGCCCTACCTGTCTTTGCTGTCCTCTGCTGCCGGGCTGGCTTTCACAGAAATGACAAGTGAATTGCAAACAAGGGACACAAAGGATGTGAGACGGCAACTCCAGACAGGATTTGTTTTGCACTGACTAACAGCGAGGCTAGCCTTTTTAAAACCAGCTTCCGTCTCTGTATGTATCATGCTGCTACAGGAATTACGAAGATAAGGAACATTTTCTCAGGCACACATTCATAACACAAAACAAAGAGGTAGCACCAGCTACAAAAACTTACAGAAAATGTAGGTCACTTTCAAAAATATTAACAAGAAAATGAAGAGTATATCATATCTCTACAATAAGCTTTGTGTTCATGAAAATTAATTAGACACAGATTTCAAGTATTACTTTTCATTTCTGTCATCTTAGCTCTCTGGGGTCACATCTGAGACAGCTTGGCCCTGATATCTGTAAGCACTGGTCACCTCCAGCATGACCACAATGACCAGTAACTGCCCACTGAAATGAAGCCTCTTGTATCTCAAGGCAGAGCCTGACAACTGTGGTAGCCAAATTGGGTTGCTGCTGTTGAAAATTTAACTCCTCTGGAAATCTAGCTTCTCTGACAAAAAAAAAAAAAAATGCAGTTCATCTGCCTGGCAACCAGCAAAGGATTTAGGCAGATAAAGGCCGCAGAAAGCCACCTTCCTCCTCTACTGCCTTCTCTGAGGTGGATGCAATCGGCCAGGAGCACAACCCAGAGCAGCCTTTGGGTTATGGTGGGTGACGTGCACTGAAATGACTTGCTGGGACACAGCAGCCCACCTGGGACCGGTGCTGGGCTAGTGAGAGACCCAGGCCAGCAGTGCTGGCTTGGAGACTGGGCTTCACCTAGTTGTTCCTCAACTCCATCCCTGGCAGTTTCGGCTGGGGTCAGCTAGACTGCACCTGGTCTATGGGGGAGACTGTCCCCAGACAGGTATGGAAAGTCCTTGTCCAGGATAGAGGAAAGGTGAGTTGAGTTTATTTGTACAAGCACAAAGCCATACTCTACCTCTCGTCTTCAGGATGAGAAAACAGGTGACTGCTGCAGGTGTACCTGTAATGTCCAATGAAAGGGACAGCAGAGGGACAACGATAATTCTCCTTTGGTGGTAGCAATGAAGGGTGATCACAGAAAGAGACTAGGAAAACCACTGCAAGCAGATCTTTTTTTTTTTTTTTTTTTTTTTAATTTACATGCTAAGTGGGATTTGACATAAGGAAACAATTTCACACATTAGTTTCAGAGCAAAAGTTTTATTTCACCCCCTGAAGCAGAATACTGATTGCTCAAACTGCATATTTTCCAATACACAGACCAGCTACAGACCAGCTAAATGCTCACAGGCATCACTCCGTCATCTCTCAATTTTCTTTCTCACTTCTCTCACTGTCTCTTATTTTTGCCTAGAATACCTTTAGTATTGCTTCTGGAATTTAACATCTATATTCAAAGTATTTTGTACAACTAAGGAGCATGTTTAGAACAAAGAATTCTCAAAAGCTTATTATGGGAGGCAAGATCACAGCAGATATGAGAGTCAATTCAGAATATATTTTATGTTCTTCTCAAGCTCATGGTATCAAAAGGTGTGAAGGGAAGATGAGCCCCTTTTGCTTCCATCTTGTACATATTCTTTAGGCCAAGAGCTAAGGAAGATTATAATGACCAGACACCCAAGTATCACTGGAAAAGGAATTTTCCAGGAGGCCAGAATGGAAGGAGGACATTTTGTTCTAAAAAAAAAATATTGAGGGGGTCAGACATCTGTCATAGATAAACCACAGGGGGTGGGAATGCCAAAGTCCTACTGTCCTGTATCAGTGAGTCTGAATGTCTCATCTGTTGGAGCTTCTTTCCATTACCCAGAATCTCACCCAACTCCTATTCTCTCCTATTTGGTGAACATAGGAAATTTGAGACCTCCCACATCTATATTTATGCCATGCAAAGTCATGACTATGCAGGTAAGTAATTCATGGCCCTGAGGAAGTCAAATCACAGATTTTCTAGCCATCAGTTTTTGTAGCTCCCAGAGACCAAATAGGATTGAGCTGAGGCACTGAGCACAGGGTCTAGGGAACGCGGGTTTATGTGCCGCACCTGCAGAAAGGCAGGCCATCATAAAATAGTATTTTTCTTTCTGCAATATTTTCTCTAAAAATATAGGGTATATAATCATCAATGAAACCTTGCTATACCTCACTATACCAAGTGAGACAAAAGCTCCAAAGCTCTCATAAAAATTAAAGCAAGACAAACTGTGCTCCAAATCCCCAGAAAACAAGAAAAATGTTTGAACAGAGAAACATAATCCATTTGGATCCTATGTTGCCACAGCACCAGGTATTTATGTTCTGATGGAAACTGACGGTTCGCAATGTCAGCATGTGATAGATACAACTCCCCAACAGCATGAACAGTATCCTGGAGTAACTGCATTGCTATGTGTTACTGCATGATGTTTGCTGAATTTCTGCATATTGATGCACTTGGAAGTTTAACACGTAATGATTTGAGTCTCATGGATCTAGTTAAATTAACATACCCTTTCAAAACTTGAAACCATGCCTTCAATTTGCATTTGCTGCTTCACAAGACTTAAAAATGCAAACGTGATTTTAAGGAGCTAATTTCTAAATATTCAGCTAAAATAGTTTGTTCAGAACAGAGAGACAGATTTTTTGATGGGACTATAATAAGATGTAAACATAGCCTCATATTATATAAGCACTGTTTCAAAGCACTCTCAACATATCTGTTGTACCAGGCTGTTCTGCTCTCTATAAGAAGAAACACTTTTGTTATTTCTTCTTGCTTTTCCTACAAAGGGATACACTAGGGTTTGGAGATATACAGTTATTGTTTTTGGAATAGAGCACAAAAACCTGCAGCATATAAGTTACTTCAAGCAATTGATAACAGGCCATTGTTCGTACTGCACTACGACGTATAAATGGAAGTATGCGTTCTGTAAGCTAGTGGATATTTTATATCCACTGACTCCTTTGCCCCTTCACAGCTCTTCCAGAAAACTAAAATTAAAGACATTTCACACTAAAAAGGTTATACAATATATAAAAATGGATAATGATATAGCTGCCCAGTTGTCAGTGCTACAGCAGTAGTCATAGCTCAGTTGTCATATTAAAAATACTTCACTGTTAATTACTTAGGCATTAAGATCAGTTTATTGCCTCTATGTTATCTAGTATGAAACCCATTGGCAGCTGGACACTTATTGTTGCTGTTTTGCAGCTGTGGCATAACATTTATTAAGGAGCTTTGTCTTAGTGCTTGTTGCAAGTTGTGCTGCTCTTTTGAACTCTCTTACTTGACCCTTTTAGCCAACTAATGGAAACTTCACCTCAGTTGTATTTTTCATACAAAGGTCAGGGATCTGCGTTTCATCCCCTCTCACAGCATACCTGATGGCAGATGGCAAGCAAAAAGTTTCCTAGGATGGTAGTTTCTCCTGGGGGGTAGACAGGGACTTGCATGCCATATAACATCCCTGACTGTTAAGAAATCCTTGCGCTTAACAGACCCAGGGTGGAAAGACCTTGACACAAGGGTGTGCTTTAGAGAGGTTCCCTGCTCTGAACTCAGCAGTGAAGAAACCCAGTCAGATGGCACGATACTGATGAGGGATGTGCGTGCTCCTCACTGAAGAACCTAAACATCATAGGTGGTAACACATCTGGAGGTGGGCAACCAGTATTATCCATTTTACAAGTGGTGAACTAAAGCGGAGAGAGATATCACGGATTGTCTGAAGTCAACCTGGGAGGCTGTTGGCAAAGCAGGGGCCAGGTTCGGACTCCCAGCTGCGGACACAGCTGCATCGCTCTGCCAGACGGACGGTGGCAGCACCTTGCGCTCAGGTTCTGTCACAGCTGCGACGTGAACATTCGA
>KL269079.1:0-29552 GCA_000699545.1 Podiceps cristatus | reverse complement strand
TCCAGCAGCCGCAGCCACAGTGATGGCTGGACACCCAGTTTCAGGTGGAAGGGCTGGCCTCATTATATTTGACCAAAGTGAGATCTGTGCAAACCGCTTAGGTTCATGTTCTCAATTTTGGCCATATTTACTGAAAGCAATGTAATCTTGTTGAAATTACGTTTTTCTGATAGACTCCGCCGTGATCTTTACATCACTAGGTTGTATAACTACTATGGTAGGTAGCCACACATATAGTCACTGGAGCAGCTATTAACTACAGATATTTTGTCCTCAATTATGAAATTATTATTACTTCTTTGGATGTTGATTGATCCTTCCTATTATTGTGAGAAATTCTGTAATCAGCCCCATAAATGCTGTTACATTGTTTTTGATGAGATTGCACATATGAAGAAAAAAACTTGCCCTGCTGGACAAGAAATGTAGGAAGTGAAAAGAGCAGAGCTTTTTGTTTGGTCTTGCATATACTGTTGGTTTTTTTAGTGAAATCCCCCATGGAAATTCCTGACAAGAAATTTTCTGGCAATTCTAAGGAGGTATGTAAATAAACTCATAAATGAAAAAAAAAAAAAAAAAATAAAAAAAAGAATTGAAAAGGCTATACTTCACAGCTGCTCAAAGAAATGCAACTCTCATGATCCTTACACAGCAGATTATAGTAGACAATCTTTCCTAGTAGACAGTGTTTTTATTTAATAATGGCCACCATCTAAAATGGTGGTGGTGGGGTAATTTTCCCTAGAGATTTCAGTTAGAATTTACCTGCCAAAAAAAAAAACCCAAAAACCAAAAAAAAACCCCAATATCACAGCAATGCTTTGCAGAATGTGCAGAATGTAGCAGGAAAGCAATGCCAATGCTGTGAAATCAAATAGCCTGAATGAGGTCAGAAATCTCAGTTCTGGTTCTTTACGTTCCCCCTTCCTCTTTAATCCTGGGTGAGCAGCAGTTCCTCTCTGTAAAGTGGGCACGATTATATTTACTTACTTTGCATGAGGAACTGGATAACACTCAAGGGGCATCACAGTACGCAAACAAAAATGTTTGTCAAAGCCAGCTGGAGTGGGAGGTGGGAGCAGACCTCTGCTTTGGGGCCCCGCTCGCTTGCTCTTCCCTTTGACCATGAGCTGGTGAGCAGAAAGCGCACCCTTGGGTGCTGCTTTCTGAGCTTCAGCAGAGCTTGTTTGATGGGAGAGCATGATCCAGCCTTATGAATAATAAAAAGTAACAGGAGTTCAAATCTTTTACCAGCTGGAAAAGACTGAGCAAGCTGCAGCTTAGTTAAAAAACGTTGCCTCAAGGCTTTAACGACCAGCCTCTGTTGAACAGTAAATGCCAGACAAGCCTGCTGCGGAAGAAAAGATCCTACAACAGGGAACCCACCACAAAAGACACTTGTTTTTTAGAGTCTCCTTAGGAGTTGCATGGCTGCTAGCTAGGTAACAGCAATAATTCTTGCAATTTCAAATCAATTTATAGCATCTCACAAAAGTCCAGATATTTGAAACCATCGAGTCAGACACCTCAGTCTCCAGTGTATTCGTGGAGGAAAAAAATCTTGAAAAAGATGTGTTGTTTTAGCGTGACAAGCAATTTATTTCAAAATTGCATTGTTTTTTAGTTCCATTTGTAAATCTTTGTAAGATTTACAAAACAAGACAGTTTAAATGACTCAGCTCACCCATTTTTATGTTACTACAAGGATAAACAACAACATGCCGTGTTTTGGGGGGAATATATGTCATTGAAGCACACACAATTCAAAGATCGTTGAATGCCTTTTACTTCCAGCTTCCAAAAGCTCTGCCTATGGACTGAGTCCAAGCATGCAAAATTTCAGCCTCCATGTATTTGCCAAAATTGTAAGCACCTAAATAATAAGGGCTTTGTTGGGATAATGATGCAACACACACCTATCTGTGCTACAAACAGTAAGTAAACCGAGTTAGGACTATTCATAAATTCTCCTGGATATATATGTACGTTGACAAAACGAAGACCATTATAAGCTCAGGCTGAAAATGGAACATAGAAATTGAACACCTAGATTCAATGGACCTGGCTAATGACAACCACTCATATGCAGCCGTATGATTCAAATTTACCCGAGCTGCAAGTCATGGTTTGGTTTCGTTTGCTGTCTGATGCTTACAAGTTGCTCCCCGTGCAATGAATCAGTCGGTCCTAGTCCATTTCCAGAGGCACGATGGTGCCCACTGCGGAGGCCGTGGTGCCAGCACCAAGGGCTCCATTCAGAGCCCGCCAAGTCCCTCTGAATCCCCTCTACGCTGCTGTCACGCACACACACTGCTTTTGCCCCCAGTCCCCCTCAAACATTTTAGTCTGCCCCGGACTCTGCTCTGGGACGCAGAGCAGGTCCCCGGCGAGGCCCAGCTCTGTGTGGCGAGCACACGGTGCAAGCCAGGTGGCAAAGCCTGCCCCTCCGGGCTTTCCTCCTTGCCTTTCAGTCTTGTAGCAGTTGACCTTGCACGCTGCCTCCCTCATCACGCCCTCATGCCTCACCCTTGGCTACACAAAGTCTCACAGTCACTGGGCTGTGAAATAGCTCTTTTTTTGTCCGTGCCTCCTTGACGAGCTGCGAGGCAGGCGCAGAGAGGAGGCGAGAGGCTGTGCCAGCGATGGTGAGAGCTGCACTTGCTCTCCTGGCCTTACTGATGGGAATGTTTCCCAGCAGCAACGCAGAGGGGGAGAAGGAGCAGGCCATAGCCAGCCCTGCTTGAACCTCAAAGTAACACAGGGACCCATGAAAGGAGGAGAAAGCTTCATGCTCCTGCGTGCCCAGCCCAGGAACAGGCAGGCAGATGCTGCTGGGTGCAGCCACCCTGTTGTGTTGCTCTGAATGCCCCAAGCTCCCGACGAGGCTGAGGACAGTGCTCCACATGCAGAGTCAGCTCTCCCACTCCCTCCCATCCCATTTGCTTTGCCCACCTGGGCAGCTAAGGGCAGGGGAAGGGGCTCTCCCACCACTGCTCACCTTGTGTTCTCCCCTTCCCTCAGGAGAGGGGATGCACTGGCCAAACTTGTGCCCCAACACGATGGACACAACTATTTCTAGGCAGTGCCTTACCCATGAGAATGATGCTACATTCTGGACCGGGGAGGTGGAAGAAGAGATCTGTGCTTAGGTTCTCTCGGTTTCCCTCCCACAGAGCTGCCCGCTCTCTGGTTCCCAGGCTGGGTTACATGGCCATGGGAGCACAGGCAGCCTCGGCCCCAGCCCCACACAGTTACTCCCAGGAGGACGCTGCTGGTGTCCTGAGTGGGAGAGCGCAGCCGCCTGCAGTCAGCAGAAGACAGAATTAATGACCTTTTCTTGCCTAATTAGTCGAAGGTTTAGGCATCTGGTTTTGACAGAGTAGAAAAAACTTGAAGCTTCATTTCAGTATCTGGTGCTGAACAGAGGCCACATGTCTACAGGGATTTTAGTCTAGCACTTTTGGTGAGCCCTACATTCACCCCCAATAAATACATATCTTTGCTCTTATAGAAACCATCCTAAAAGGAACTTGGAGGAAACCTTTGATAACTCTTCTCTTGCTTAAAAACATCCCCTTTGGTTGACAGGGTGATATCAAGACTTCAAATTGGAGCTAGTGAAATGTTCAGATCAAAAAGGATGAATTTATCTTAACAGTAATCTATATCTGCTATGTCAGACACTGTGCTGCAGTGTGTCCTGCTGTGTGCAGTATGCCACTTACAGAGCAATGATAAACCTTTCTAGATAGTGCCTGGCACAATGTGTTTACCAGAAAATAGATTGCTGTGCGATATAGTTAAAAGTTGCTCAGAAATAAGAGATCAGGGAGGCTGACCATTTGTGAGGAGGTCAGAGATGCTTTTTTTTGTTGGGTTTTGGTTTTGCCTTTTCTTTTTTTCCCCCAACAACATCTAAGTGCAATAAAATATCAGAGTGAGAAAGAATTGCTATAGCAACAAAGTATGTTCTCCTAATGGAGGCTGTGTTTAACAGCCAACCGCCACTAGAACTTTAAGGGGAAGGAATAAAATCCATCACAAAAGCAGGGAAAGGAAAAGCATTAAAAATTAAGATTTTATTGTTCCATGATTTATGCTTACTTAGTTCACATCTTCAGACGATCTAGAGTATATTCACAACTTCCCTGCTCCTATTTACTGCTTCACACAAAAATTTTCAGGAACTCAGAAAACCACCAGTGTTAATGATCTATTAGTGGTAATACAAGGATACAGATTTGCATTCAACAGTAGTATTATCACGACGAATGTGAAGAATTATGAGATTATAGCAGCACTGGGAGACCATGGGTAAGACATGAGTTAAGACTGACATGGTGCCAATACACAGCAAAAGGCTGTCCTTCCTGTTAAGAAGATTCACAATGATAAAAAAACCCCAAAAAACCAAACCAAACCAAACAAAACAAAACCCACAAAGAGTGAGGGGAAAATGCCCCAGAAAGATGAAATGAAAAGTTGAGGGTCACTAAGCAAGCCAGTGGCAATGTGAGGACCAGAATGCAGGTCTCCAGCACTCCTCTCACTGCCCATCAGCTATTTAGGCTGTCCAAAAAGCTGATCACAATGTGCAGTACGATTGACACGTACCTTAGGGTGGGCTACATATACAGAGAAGCTGGTTTGTGTCCGAGTTCACTGTGACTGCTCAACTATCCCAGATAACTACTGCACCCATGGTCTCTTGCTGAGCCCCAAGCAGCCTTCATCCTCACTGGGGCACTAAGACCACCTTTCCCCTCCCTCCTTTCTTCTCTGCGGCTCAGACCGTGGTACCAGTCACAGCAGGGAAAGGGGGGACTGCAAACCAGGGGGAAGCTTTTGCCGTCTGTAATCGTTACACAGGGTATCTGGAGAAAGAAGGAAGATAGGTTAAGGAATCTAACTTGAAGTCACAACTAGTTTTCTTCTCTGCTTCTGGCACGATGAAGCTTCAAACACCTTCAGAGATGTTTGACACTGATGGAGACAGCCCTTGTCCTGTGTGGTGATGCTGTCCCGTGCTGGCTCTGCACAGGTCCTCAAATTATCATCTAGGTTGAGAGAAATGCCTTCTTCTGCAGTCCAACAAACTGAAATGCTGCGTTAAGGTCTGTGGCAGGGGAAAGAAGCAGCAAGTACTGAAGAGTTGAGTCCTACCACCCTGGTTCAGTCTTTGGTTACTCAGGACAGGAAGCAGCAGAAGTATATACCAAGGCAGGAAAATTGAAAGGCTCTTTTAAAAGATTCTCTCTCCACAGAGAAAATATTTTCTGGCATATCTTTGCAGTGAAGCTCGTTATGTGTTGTCCTATTTATAACTCACAAGTCTCCATAACAAGCAAGCTCCTTAGAGGTAGGAAAGTGAGTGTGATTTGAATAGAGCTGTATATCACAGTTCGATGTTCCCACTCTGGCTATGATTTATAACAAAGGCGTTAGCAGCATGGGTCAATCAGTGAGGGACATTCTGCAGCAAAGAAAATTGAATAAGTTAAAGTTTCCTTATGTGTAGGAAGGGCATTTTTCTTTAAACTTAAAGAGAAAAGTGGTTTAGGCTCACATCCTACTAGACTAAGCAGCAAGTCTTCCTCATTTTGCAATACAGTTTCTGCTTATCAGTTCCTTTTATAACATTCTTAAACAAGGCGTTGTATCAGATCATACAAAAGTGAGGAAAAAAATATGACTGACTAACCCACAACCAAGGATACAAGTTAGTTCACAATTATAGAATGAAACACTTTAGATGTTCACCTTCTGTGAAAACAACCGACCAACCAACCCCAACACTCGAGTCTCCCACAGACAGCAGAGGTCATCTCAGGTTAAAGTCACGCCAAGGAGGATCAGCCCAGGCAGACCAGACAGCAGCTCCTCGGGTGGGAAAGGGCAGAGAGGAGGCAGATGTGCACTCTTCCCATGACTGCTTTCCTAAACCTAAGGCACAAACTGCTGCATAATTTTTTGTGATGGACTGAGAGGAAACAGGCAACCTTCTCATTTGGAAATCTCAGAGACAACTAAAACCCAGTAGGTTAACGTACACTGGCTTAACATACAGGTTAACTGTCTTCACATGCACTGTAGTCAGTTTTACAAGCTGCAGCAAAATAGTAGAATACCCAAATGATAATGGAGCCTAATTTCTTCACCAACATAAATGCACAAACAGGGGAGAGAGCAAGGTTCAGAAACATCAAGGGCTGCCATCTCCCATTCACAATGCTGCCGAGTGCTCGGAGTCACCGTCTGTTTTCATCTTTCTCTGGTCCCATGAAACTTTTATTCTTTCTCATCTGTGGCCCAGCTATTATCACCTCCTGCTCTTCTGGCTAGTCATCTTCTCTAAAAGAGAATTGTGGTGCTGCATTGTTTCAAGGAGTTTTTGCAGGTGCAGATTCTCTGGGAGGGGAGTCGAGGGCCCTGACTGGACACAGGGCTTCCCCAGACCCCTGCTGCAGGCACTGACGGGACTTTTGGTGCTCTCCCAGTTTCCTGCTGGTCCCCAGCATCCTCACTGTTTTGGGCATGATGGTGAGACACCCATTCCTCCCTAATGCAGAGCTCCAGTTCAGGTGCCAGACAAATAAACCACAGGCAATCTAGCAACAACTTTTTGGGTTCAAGCTACCACACAATAGTGTTCATTTACGCTGAACTGATGAAACTAGCTTTGTTAAGAAATTGAGCACATGCTGTGTTTCCACTTGAAGGCTTAGCAAGTTTCTACCCAGCTGCGAACTTGTTTTCCCAACCCTAGAAGACCCAGCTTGCATAAATAGTTATAAATGAAATTACTTACATTCTGGGTAGGGGAAAGAGGGAAAAGAATACAGGTTTTGGAGAGGTGAGGAAGTGACTCTACATGCCTTCCACCAGCTTTTTCCAGTTGCCAGCTGCTGTCTAGATGCCACCAGGACCTGTGGAAGAGAACAAGGGCTCTAATCATGTTCAATAGCTCTTGTTACAGATTCCTCATTCCCAGAAGCTGACTGACCCTTGCCTCATCTTTCAGTGGAATATAGCTTGTGTTCTGCTGTTTTTGGCTGGGATAGAGTTCATTTCTCCATAGTACCTAGTATGATGCTATGTTTTGGATTTGTGCTGAAAACAGTGTTGATAACACAGGAATGTTTTCATTACTGCTGAGCAGGTCTTATGCAGAGTCAAGGCCTTTCCTGCTCCTCACCCCACCCCGCAGCGAGTGGGCTGGGGGTGCACAAGGAGTTGGGAGGGGACACAGCTGGGACAGCGGATCCCCACTGACCAGAGGGATATTCTGTACCATATGGTGTCATGCTCAGCGTATAAAGCTGGAGGAAGAAGAAGGAAAGGGAGGGTGTTTGGAGTGATGGTGCTTGTTTTCCCAACTGTTACATGTGGTGGAGCCCTGCTTTCCTGGAGATGGCTGAGCACCTGCCTGCCCATGGAGAGTAGGGAATGAATTCCTTGTTTTGCCTTGCTTGTGTGCACAGCTTTTGCTTTATCTATTAAACTGCCTTTCTCTCTACCCCTGAGTTTTCTCACTTTACCCTTTCGATTCTCTCCCCCATCCCACTGTGAGGGGAGTGAGCAAATGGCTGTGTGGTGCGTAGTTGCCAACTGGGGTTAAACGACAACATATGTACGTCATGCTCTAGCATAGTCCTTTCCCAAATATTTATGGTTTTGATACATTGCTTATTCCTTCACAGAGCAGTACACAGCTGGCTGAGCATGGGTTAATACATCAGCTCTCTCCCAATTAAGAGTTACTGATGGAAAGGTCTGCCTCTTTGAATGGGATGTTATTCAGCTGGTGAAAAGTTGTTGGGACTTGCAGGAAAGTTTTGTTGTCCTGCTATGGCAAAACATTAAAAAAACTGCAGAGACACCTCATGGTATTATTGACAGAATTCCAAACCAGACATTAATTGCAGTTACACCATCCTGTAGTGTTTTCCCTACCTGCTCTACAAATATACTATCATGACTAGGGGTCAGTCAAGTTTTTCTATCTTAATTTCCTACTAAAACAAAAAGTGTTAATTGAAGAGTTGTTACACACAGTGTTTGCTTTAACATGAAGGCATATCAGAAAAACAAACTAAAGACTAATTCCTCAAACAGAAGAGTTATAAAACAAAGACATAAAAAGTGTCTCTTCCATTTACTTTGTTTGCAGATGATCTCATTTTTTATTGCGGGCACAGATTTACCCTGTTCAGATCAAATTTCTATGAATAGAAAAAAACTGTAACTGTGATAAACACCCACAATTATAGCACTTGATTTTCTCTTCCATAATTTAGCACAGCTTTAACCGGTAAACTATCTCTTCTCAGGAGAGGAAATTGTAAACCCTGAATTTTTGCACAACAGTTTGCAGGGTATATGGTGTGCTCCTCTGATTCATTCATGTTGCCCATTGGTGCCCGAAGCAGACTCTGCCAGTCATATGGTGCTATGCTATGCTGTCATGCTGGGCTGTAATGTAAAATTCATACTGACTGTAGGTCATCAGAGAACAGATTGTGAATCTTTTCTTACTGGTGAGCAGGTTACCTGAAGTCTGTTACTGTTTTTCCCCCTTATTTATTTAGTAAATAAATAATAGACTGTACAAATATGTAAAAAAATCCCCCCCCCCAAACCCAAACCAAACCAAACCAACAAGTGTAAACACTTAAAGATGCCCAGATATTATAAGTGGGACGAATACACAAAACAGCTACCTTTTGCCTCCTTGATATTTCATGTAGCTTAACATTTCCAGGTGAGAGATGGCAGTAGAAGAGAAAACCTGCAGATACCCCTCTGAAAGCTTTCTCTTCCTCAGAGGACCTCGGCAAATTCCTCTGAGGACACAAGTAAGAGCTCACTGCATCAACTGTGTCCTGACGTGTTCAGCGCAGGCTCAGCTCCTGGGGATGTCTAAGGGCTGTGCTATGGGTAGGCAGGGAAGCCATTCTGCTTCTCCTGCAGAAGAAAGAGAAAGTGCAGGAGTGAAATTAAGAGAAACAAGAGGGAAGAACAGTGGAGTCAGGAATGTTGTTCAGAGGGCAGAAAGGCTGAGACTGCACTAGCAAGTAGAAGTCCTGGCAAACTAAGACAAGAAAATAATAATCTTAGTGGTAGAGGGAGCTGGAAAGAATGAAAATTGAAACAAGCAAGTGAGCAATGGTCACAAAGGCAGAAAGCAGAAGCCATTTGCAGCGAGCAAGCCCTGTGAATATCAGCAGTCCAAAAAAAGCATTAACAGTTCTACCAGTCCTACTTAGTGCTGACATTCTTGAGTGTCATTTTCTAGCATTTCTCTAAAAGCGATGAGAACACCTAAGGAATGAAAGGTAAGGGTTTCCTTCCCCGACACCCATCTACATGATTCAGTACATAAAACTCCATAAAGATGAAGTGTAGATTTGTGAAGGCTGTATTATAATGGAATAAATGCACACCCTATAAAATGTGGAACGCCATCAAAACAATTCTCATTTTCATGATGAGGCATACATGAGAATTCTGGCCTGTGTCATTTTGTTGTGGAGGAAAGTCTGTACATTTTAATTAAAATGCTGAAGCCAAATTTAGAATCCTGGCTGGGGCTACACTCCTATGAAAATTGTCTGTGGTCATTCAGTCCACAGTAGGATTCAATACTTTTTCCCTTCTATGTGAAATTTGAGTAAGTGAATTGAAATAATTTGCATTTTTCATAATGATCAGGGAGTTGGAATAATGAAAGGTGATCATTAATATTTTAATTGAAGAATAAAATTACATTAAAATAGTCTTCAGATTTCTCTTATGCTTTGTTAAAAGACACCAATGCTATAATGGTATTGTAATTTTTAAAATGCATTATAGATACACAGATTTGCTATTCATAAAATTCATTGATGCCTTTTTTCAAAGGTGCTTTATAAAGGATTTAGAAACCTCTTTAATCTTTGAAAATAACACTGTACTTTGCGATTAAATATCTCCACAGCATAACTATAAAGATATGCATCTGCATCATAAAATCAAAATCAGAATATAACACAAGATGATCAGTGGAAAGTTTTTTCTTAAATCAACAATTTCCATTGTTACCAATACTTTATGCAATATCCTTCAGATGACCAAATTACCTAATACTATTAAGTTTCTTACAGAGTCACACAAAGAGTCCTTAGGAGTGGCACACTTAACTGCACCAGAGGTGATGCTGGAATCTACCAAAATTTTGTAGTTTAAGTTTCAATCCAAGGGTGCATATGCTCCTTTCATCAAAAATCTTGCAATTGCAAGGTTGCAAAAAAGATCATGCAACTCAGAATAAAATGGATTTGCCTTAGTGGAAGATCTGAATATCAGCTCAAAATTATACCTTCATAATGTTTGTTTCTGTTTCCTGTTTTAATATTCAAGGTGTCTAAGTATTAGAACAAAACATGATTGCATGTTACTGATGCTCATGCAAAGTCTAAAATAATGACTGATGGACTTTAAAATTTTATCTGGAATATTACTCAAAAAAGTAATATTTATAAATGTATACCCCTTCAAAGAGCTGCCATTATGCTTCTATGGCCCAATATCCTGCAACAACTGCAGGAAGCTCAAAGAGTTCTTGCATTGTTTCAAAGCCTTTTGCTTTTAGCATTGCTTAACAGTATATAATCAGTTGTAATACTTTAAAAACAAAACTAATATTCCAAAAATGGAAATACAAAGGGGTTGGCTTCATTCTTGAAAAGTGTATTTTTCCCAATGCTATACTAAGGAATCTTCTATTTTTGATCATTAATTATTTTAGTCTAATTAGATCTTTATGTTTCTGTTCCCTAATTACCTGAAAACATCCAAAGATACACACCCTTTTGACCATGAGATACAGAGAGCAGACCAGGAAGTCTTGTCAGCAGAGCAGTTTCCACAATACTCTTACTGATGACAAATGTATACCATTTAGGAGCCACGTCCATGAATATACATTCTCTACAGTATTTCTCTGACTGCCAGAAGTCCTGGCCTAATGAGTGCAGAAGCCTTTAAATCCTAACTAATTATATTTGCAGAGAACTGGGGCACAGATACGTGCCAATTATAAATTTAAAAAATGCAACACGATTTCCACAAATTATGCTTCTTTCAAAGACTATCACTGCAGAAGAAATAATTGGTCTCAGTAGGAGTTATGTACGCCATGACTGGGAGGTAAATACTGGTTTACCTTTAAATGCAACAGCCAGGGATTGCTGCAGCCCTGACCTCAAAGGAGGGACCGTGGCATCTCTGCGGTGAGTGCATGCCCTGCACAGGCAACGCACCTGTAGGGAAGCCGGGCCCTGGGGTGAACGGCAGCACGGCCCGACCCTTCCGCTGTGCGAGTAGCCCTGGGACCCTTCCCGCTGTACGAGTAGCCCTGGGCTCATGCTGTGCCTGCATCTCTTCGCCCGTGGTACCTGATCCATGATGTTGGTGAACGACTGCAAGACGGCAGCTGGTATCGCGCTCCTTGGAAGGCAAAGGGCAAGGTGAAATAAATGCACGGGGGACATTGAGGTACCGGCACGGCTTCGTCTGTGCGCTGCTCCCGCATGTATCGGCACGATCACAGAACAGAGAGAAGGTCTGAGTAACCACTACTTCTGTAAAATTACTTAATATCTGATGCTAAGCGGCAATGAATGATTTTAACTTTTGGGTTGATCACACAATACCGATCAAAGAGTCTGGTGTCTGGCGTCCCTAAAAGCAGGCTGCTTGCAAGCAAGAAGTATATGTCAAGAGGGCGCATGGGCTTTCTTTGGAAATGAAGAGGAGCTTTTTAGCTGAAAGGAAAAACAGGCAACGCAGAAGGGATTTTTGAGAATCAGCTTTCACCTTCCCACAATGACCAAAAAAGCTTCTCCCAAAAGAATAATCATATCTAAACTCCTAGCTATCCAAAAAGGCACTTCTCCTTATCGCCTTTAGTGGAGTCCCACTTTTCCCTGTTCCTCACCTCAATAAAGAGAACAGCTCAGCTTTTAATCAGTTTGCAAACAGAGGGATTCATTTGAGAAGCAGGTGCTTGTGCTCATCTCACTTTATTTGTACCTGCTGCCTGATGCCCCATTCCCTTGTCTCAATTCCCCTGCCCTTGCTCGGCATCCTCCACGATGCAACCTTATCTTCACAAAACAGACAAACAGCTCCCTCCAGATGCCATGCCAATGCCACTGCTGCGGCAATAAACCGACAAGTGGGGAAGGAATAAAGGTATAGTTACTGAACAAAGAAGTAAATGCTTCTTCCAGAGACTGAACACATCACCTTCACCACCCTAAGGTCAGAAAATACCAAGTTGTTTCTGAACTTCCCTCCATCTGGAAGTGCAATTATGCTAGTTAATCTGAAAATGCCTTTGGCAGCTGTCATCTCATTTTTTGTATTATCCTTAAAATTTTTCTAATGGTAAGTACACATGCAGTGAGAAATAATAGCCCTTTGTGTAACATGAGATACATACACTTTGTCCAATTCATTTTTACAGTGTTTTTCTCTCTTTCTGAAGTTATTTTCACAGAAGGGATTGAAAGCTGAGCCATCACACTATAGTTTAAATGTAGCAGTGAAACATTCCTTCTTTTACTTTCCCTTCCTCCCTTGTTTTTTTTTTAAAAAAAAAAAACCAAACCAAACCAAACCAAAACAAAACAAAGGTGTGCAGGGTGTTAATGGTGACCAAAGTACATTAGCCCTCAAGAAACCTAGCGTAATCCCAGCAGAGCATTTACCACTCTGCTCTCAGGTCACAGCCTGTGTGGCCCTTTCAGCCTTCAGCCAGCCGCCAGCACAGCAGTCATCCTCTGCCATGGACTTGTGCTGACGCCACAGGTTAATTAACACAGGGAAGGAGTCAGACCCTGCATAAATAAGAAATAAGACAGTATCTGCCGTTCAGTTTTGATGCCAGGTAAGAGCTGTGGGACAATGGCAAGTGAGGAGCCTGCAGACCGAGGCAGCTGGAAGCACTGGTAAGAGAAACTTACTTTGAGACAATGCAGTTCGTGTGCTGACGTGTTCTCCTCAACAGTTTCTCTTTGGTTTTTCTTACCCCTTGGTAAAAGGAAAAAAAAAAAAAAAAAACCACACTACTGAGAAACTGGTTTTAGTACCAACATTCTCCAGGCTGTACCCTCAGTGCTCAGGATGCAAAATGTTTGAGGCTGACTCTGAACGTAGGTTCAAACCCCTCCACCTGGTCTCATACCAAGGCCACGAAGAGGAACATTGAGTCTAAATTTTGTCAAAGAGATCAGCTTTAAATTGAGGCAGTACTTGATCGTGCATAGCACTTTTCGCCTTTCATCCTTTTTGGTTGTTTTTTTGTTTGTTTGTTTGTGGATTTTTACATATTTATAATGCCTGACTGATGAAAAATACTAACAAAATCATGAATGTACAATTGTCCCAGGTTGATCCTGGATTAATCCTCAGGATCTGTTGCCTTTTCTACAACCTGCCCCGGCATGGCAAAGGTTGGCACCTACCTTCTGCCTGAACATCCTTCCTCTCTAGTAAAACGAAGTCTGTTTCCAGAGAGAAATGTTATTTCAAATTCAGCAAGTGTTGCTTAAAGCAAAGGTCACCATTAGTTCTGGATGTGCTAATGCACTGTACTTATAATAGTTCTATATCAGCATAATAATTCAGAAGATCAGGCTATTATATTTATTCTATTTAGGATTCTTAGCAGGCATTTAAAGCATGTTTTCATTGGACTCTAGTAGCCACTATATATTTTAAGAAAAT
Source organism: Podiceps cristatus (assembly GCA_000699545.1). Lineage (NCBI taxonomy): Eukaryota > Metazoa > Chordata > Aves > Podicipediformes > Podicipedidae > Podiceps > Podiceps cristatus. The sequence continues at coordinate 15,782 of KL269079.1, read as the reverse complement.
GCTCAAAAGATTTCATCTTGGAGTTTTGAAGGTGGTTTTATTTTATGATTTTACCTTTAGCCTATACCTATATGTATTTTATTAAAAATTTAAAATTTTGAGCCCCACCAGTATATTTTTTTTAGTAACCAAAAGAAATAAAAAATATAAGTCCCAGCATATGCTGTCGGAAGGAAAACTGAAGGTCAGATAATGTTGGACAGCAAGAGCTACCAAATGATTAAAGATTGGTAGGTAACTTAGCTCCAGACTGTGGCATGTGACTGCATGCTGCTGCTGGAACAACAGAAATCTCTCTGCAATGCACAAATGAAAATAACTACTCATCATATATTAAGGTTAGGGTAATGTAGGATATGTGTATATACTCACATGCAGTTGACTGACAGTCACAATACATTATCAGATGAGAAATTTTGTAGTGATCTTATAGCAGTGAAACCATTTATAAGGTATCCCTTTTACTGAACATGTTTTCATCAGAGAAGTAGATAACAGGAATAATTTGCAACAGAAATCAGGCTTAATATTTCAAAGCCCTTGAGACCCTGATTAGACCGTTACTCTGTACATAATCGCTTACTAAACTTAGTTGATGGTGCTGTTTCCACATAAAAAGAGCACTGAGACTTTGTATCTGGAAAGAGCAGGACTCTATGAGCTTCCCAATGTGCAAGCAACCGGGGAAAAAAAAAAAAAATCTTATTTAACTAACAAAAGAATGAGATAGGGATGAAAAACATGGATATTAAAGCAGACTAAAAATTGATTGGCACAAAATTTTTCCTCTGGTTGTAAATTTTCTGAGTAGACTGCACTTGCTGGGCAGATGACTAATTACATGCTTCTCACTCTGGAGTCTTTAGGCCAAATGCTGCTCTCGGTTACCCAAATATAAATCTCAAGTAAATCTATTGATGTTACCATAGAGTTATGCCAGCTTCACTGAGAGCAGAATATGATGCCTTGTTTACAAAATTAAGCTCTGAAAGGTACATCTGTGTGTGCATTTTGATTTGCCAATAAAATAATTTTATGGAGCTAGCTAAATTTATGCAAATACTTAGAATTTAAATACAAGGGAGACCTTATAGTCTTGTATTCATTAAAGATTATGCACCATTTTACAAGAAGGTACTCAAAAATACAATATGGAATACAATTAAAAGGAATAAATTCACAGAGGTTTCATATTTTACAGCCTTTGTGCCCTGCATGCATTTAACTGACTGCACCCCTAGGAGCAAAGAATATATATGCCCCAGTCATCATATCTGACTACCTTACAAACATCAATAAATTTATCCTCACAACAGCCAAGGGAAGAAGAGAGACAGCATTATCGCTGTATCACTAATCAAGCATGGAGTCAAGAGAAATCATGAGATTGGCCAACGGCCAGACCGGGAGCGAGAGATGGAGACAGGGAGAGAAATGCAGTTCTCCTGCACCAGCCCTTTAGTGGCACACAAACCCTTCTTAGGAGCTGTAACATCATGCAAGGCTAGGGAGATCGGGAAGAGATGCCTGTGCTAACTCCCGGATCAACACACACAAAAATTAAGTCAGAGTAACTGTTGTCTTAAGCATGTAGGCACTCATTTACATCTGTAGGTACACCACTACCTGAGTGTACGTGGCTTCATGTGGTTTGTTTCAAGTCACTGAAGGCAGAACAATTTATAAAGGACTGCTGCTTCTTTCCCCTGCATGGAAAAATTCAACACTGCAGGTAAGGTGTTTGGGGAGCGTATTCCAGAAAATAAAAATTACATCAGTCTTTCGATATGAGGATTACCTGCAGGCTCTCACACAATTTTTATGCTTAAACCAACCCTGTTTAAAAGAAACCTTAAGGGATGGCTGGAGATTAAGGAATTCATTTTTAAACTAGGCATTCAGAAAAAGCGGTGAAGGGAGAAACACAACTCATTTTTCTTAAAGAAACAAGACATCAATTTCACCATGAATATCTATAAATTATAAATTATTACCTTTAAAATATATATATTTATAGTCTGCCTTGGCAACCCTGTATTAATTCTCCTGCAGGTCATAGAACCATGTTCTTGCTAATGGCAGGAGCTAGCCAGTTGTCAAGAAGTAAGCTTGGCTAACATCTTGTTGCGATAGTGATGATGACATAAATTACATGTACTTGCTGGTGCTGCCAATCCTCATGCTACTTAGCTCTGAAGAATCTCTGCTTGGATTAAATTAAACAATAGCAGTGTAAAGAGTCCGCTGGACTCTAGAATAGTGGATGAGTCTACTGACTCACACCTAGCTCTTACAGCTTCAATGATAATTGCCAGTGCAAGGAGACAATTGCCAAAATAGTTTCAAATCAGCTGGTAGAGAGCCACTACGACAGGTATTAGAGCAAATCCCAAATGAAGCACTTCTAGCCAAATTGATTTTGATAGGACAGAGAATACAGTAACAGTTTAGGCAGACTGCAGGCAGTGGGCAAGCCATAAATTCACCGGCAGCACCGTGCACAGATCAGCAACTGGCGGTACCCAGAGTGCGGCTCGTGGGACAGCCAACATCGTGCACAAAGCACCTTCCACTGCACTGCAGAAGGCACAACTATGCTCCCCTGCCAGCTGAAAACCGGTCTCATCATTGGAAAAGCTATCAGTTTTCCTATGATCTTTTATCCTCATTCCTTCAAAAATGTAGAGAGACCCTAAAAAAAACACAGACTTGAACGTAGCTGCTGGTGGTGTAGTCAATCACTATCTCCTCGCACTCAGTTTCCAGCTAGCTTTGGAGATTGACATTTGTGCACCTGAGGGATGTCTGAGCTGATACTGCATACGTTTTCAGTTGCTTCCAGATCCTCCTGGGTTTAACAAACAAAACATTTTCAAGCTGCACTATTTACAGAGCCCATCAATGTAGATCACATAACTAACTCTTGAATTTTATGTGCCAAACGTCCATACAACTAGACATCTTCTACACTGCCTAACAGTTTTTGTTTACTTGGAATATGAGCTTTCATAAGGAGGTACACAATGTGATCTGGATTTTTCTAATACAGATGAACAGGAGTCAGTTTGGAAGCTGCTCTTCATATATTAAACAACAAATACAATCCTTTCACACCTCCTCACAGCATTCTCTCAATTCCTACCCAGCATCTTTCCACACAACACCATTCTGCACTGAATATAGCCAAGTGGGACACGTAAGTAAAGCCAGTATTTTGTCTTTGCTTGGGAAATGATGAACCCATGAGCTACGGATACAAAGAAAAGAACGAACAGGTGCCTACCTAAACTGGAAGACGTAGAGAAGATACAATTGCACAGTTCACGGTTGTGCTCGGTGCAGTGGATCCCTGAGCTCTCCATTTCTACAGTGCGAATCATCCCCCCATGCATCAGTGCAATGCTAATGCTAACCCTAACAAGAAGCTGTGCTTCTATAATGGTAGGCTGTCTCCATTCCAGGGAAATTCTTCAGCGAGAATTTCTACAACAGGATTTGAATTGTAAAATCTGTAAGAAAACAAAGCAAAACAAACCCAACCCTCAAAAAATCCCAACCCGGGGAACTATAGTTCTCCTTCAAAAGGGAGTAAAATCCCTTTCTAATTCTGAACACGACAGAATCTTTCATTTTCAAATTACTATGCAAGTAGTAATTAAGTCATCTTTACAGAATGCTTTTGAAGAAAAATGATATAAATAAGTTCTCAATCTTGTTTCTCAGATGAGGAATCACACAGTGTATTCAGGCAAAAGGAGGTTTTCAGGCTCCAGTGCAGTGCTTCTCCCTCAACACAGCGCTGTCTTTACAGAGAATTGATCAGCTGAAAGCAAATGGGATGCAATACTCTTGATGTTTATACAGCACAAAAGGTGAAAAGCTCTGATCCTCGGGCTGTGCAGCTTACTTCGTGCAGCCGCCTCATAGCAGAAGATACTTTTGCCACGGCACTGCACCACGAGAAAACCAGACGTGCGTTTGTGGCAAGCAGTTAATATGGCTATCACGTTCCCAGGTGCTTCGTGGTATTTTTATAGCTTACATCACCAAGCTGTAGCATGGAAAGCTTGTTTTACTGAATTTCAGTGTCTGCACCTGCTCAGCCTCCCATGCTGTTGTATTACGAGTCAGCTAGATGGTGCTCATGGGGTGGCAGCCGGTGTGCAAAGTTAGCGCAGGGATTTCGCTCCGGGCCTCTTCCCCCGCCTCCGGCATCCCACACAACCTAAGCCGGTTGTCACAGATGAAAAACCAGGACCCGGAGGAAGAGGAAGAAGGAGTTAGGTGAAAGGAAACTGCGTCTCAGATACTGTATGAGCATAGATCCTTGCACAACCGTGCCGGCTTTCGAAGGCTGGGATGCAAGTATGAAGCTGGGGCTGGCTTCATTTGCTCCTACCTGGCAGCCTGAAGAAAGCACAGTGCTGACAATTTAGGAAGGAACCATGTTATTGGAAAGACCTGACAATTTGGAAGTTGTTTTTCCTCTGACAAATAACAACCCTAGCCGTAAGCTTCATCATGATCCGATGGAGTGTGTCTTTATGGATATTTGAAGTTAGAATTAATTAGTAGCTTTTAGCGGTCTGTGAAGTTGCCTAGTTTCGTGGGATTAATTGCATACTGCAGATTGTACCAAGTAATGACACATTGCACTAACTCCCAGTAAATACGAAAAACTCAAAGTGCTCAGGGATGGTAGACAGAGATTTTGGTTTGGACATACTTCTCAGGGATCCATTGAGCGGCAGAATACTTATTAATTCTTAAATCTGAAGATCTCACCTGGTCCCTTGGGCTGAAAGTTTGTATGAAAATTTCATTTCAAAATGACAAGCCCATATATACACAGGAATGGCTTTCTAAATAAAACCTCAGATTCTTTTTTTATTCATTTTCTGTCTAAAATTCCCAGAGGCATAGCTCCATAGAAGTTTTAAACTTTAAACAAAAGCTCCCTTTGAGTTGCAGGATAACAAAACATTCTGAAAGCAACAGTTTATATTATTTACTGTGATGTTTACTCAGCAAGACAGGCTGATGAGTTAATTCTCAGTGGAAGTGCTCAATTACTTTAGGAACAGAAGCCAAATTAATTAAGGATCATTTCCTATTGATTTCACTGTACTACAGACTGAATTCGGAGTACCTGCTATACTCCTGGCACTATACAAGATATAAATAATAAATAATAATATACTTAGACCAGTTACTGCTGTCCTGATGACCTGTAATTCTCACTGAAGAAACACTTCTAAGACTTTGATGTCAACACAAGCCAGAATGCCTCTTGAAAGAAAGAGAACAGGAAAAGCACAGAAGAGGCACTATGCCCACTCCAGATCAAAGGCAATAGCCAAAAGAAGAGGCAGGTTTAGAAAAGTGGACAAAAGTGTCCCCACACTGTGGCGTGCAGCCCTTCGTGGCCCCACTGTCGACAGCCTCTCCATATGAAGCAGCCTAGTAATCAGTTCTGCTGTCCGGGCTCTTATAAGGTTGTAATAAGACTTGGGGTAAAGTTTCGTCACGATTTGCACTAAAAGAATATTGCAGAAAGACAGATGTGTTCGGCTCAGTCTGGAAAAATATAGCAACTATTACATGTGTTGCCAGAATACTCCATTAAGAAATCCAGGAAGTTCAGCTTTTTTTTTTTTTTTTTTTTTTTTTTTTTTGGTACAACTGTGTTTATTTATAACCAGTGTACAAAAATCATGTTGTCTGAGAGACAAATACAGATGCAAGTTGCCTGACTACAGTTTTCAGGTCTGCTCCTCGCGAGCCTAACGCCTGGAGGAACGCTGCCTCTGCTCCCGCCTAAAGCTGGGCTCTCCCAGCCTTGTCTCAGCCTGCTGCCTCTCGACTTCCTGACTCCTTTCTGCCCTGAAGCCCACACAGCACTATCAAGCCTGTGACCTAGCTTTTGTGTTTGTAAAAACGTGAATGGGCCATAAAGTTTCCATTTTTGCTAGATGTTGCCAGGCTAACTACTAATTACTGCCTTGTACAGCAGCTTCTCTTTCAGCTCTCACTGCCCACGTTGCCTTACGTTTTCTTTTCACTTACCCTAAAGAAATGACAGAAAACGCACCCGTGAAGTTCAGCCATGTTCACAACTCAATGGTGGCCATCGGTATCACACAGGAATAAAATACTCACCTTTACTCAGACTGTAAGACCAAGCGCGTGACTTGAACTGAGTCCTTGTATAAGGCTGCCAGTTATGAAAAACAATCCATAAAGATATCAACTTTAAAAACATCCACAAGTACCTTTATTACCTAAAGGAGAAGGTAAAATCCTAACTTGTCGCTACGGCAAGGAGAAAAGGAAGCTGGGAGCAGTGCTTGCTATGTCTGCAGCCAACATGCACCCTGAGCAGGAGGAGGGCAGGATGGCTAAAATCAGCCCACTGACTCACGCAGGAGAGCATCCTCCGAGGCCTGAGGTCAAGCTCCTCAAGAAGCAGCAGATGCATTAGCAAAGCTCCTAGCTCTTCACGGCCAGGCAGCCGTCCCCCCGGGCAGGGCTGCAGGGAGCGGGGCTGGCGGCAACGGGCATCTCTGAAAGCCTGTAGAACGGGGAAAAAGAAGGGGAGGAAAAGGAAGCGCTTGGAGCCTCTGACTTCTGGCCATTAACCTCAGCCTCTTCGAGCTTAGACTCAGCAGGAGGACGTGAGTAATCACAGAAAATGGCCTTTTCATTTCTTCTGCTGGTTATATTTCAGGTTTGCTTAGACAGAGAGCCATGAGGATAGGCTTGACTGGGTGAGGCCATTCGTTGGCCTCAGGAACAAAACGACTCAACAAAGTGATCAAATTTGTTTAAAAAAAAAAAAAAAAAGAAAAAGGGGGGGGCATTTTAAATGCTCACCAATCATTTAAGATGAGATATGTGAAAATAATTATTCCAGATCTGAGAGCATGAGTACTAAGCGTGAACATGACATAGGAGGAGCTGGGTTCTCAGCCTGGAGAATCAAAGGCTGGGGGGAGGTAACTGTTGTCTCCAGCTGCCTTGAGGGGGTTGTAGATAAGACAGAGCCAGACCTCTCAGTACCTCCCACTAAAAGGATGAGAGTCAATGACTGCATCGAAGCAAGGGCAATTATATATGGTTGCAAAGAAAAAAAATTCTTCACTGTGAAGGTGGTCCACCAGTGGAGCAAGTGCCCTACAAGGCTGGGGGATCTCTGCCCTTGGAGATCTGCAAAAGACAGTGGCCCACCTGCAGCACCCCCAGGCTGGGGCAGCACCATCCCTTCAATCCAGCTCGCTCTTCAGCATTGGCCAACAAAAGCGTCATGGGGATAAAGTCTACATCAGGAATGCAAGTAAAAGGAGGAGGAAAAAAAGGAAAAAAGTCATCTTCTGCAGTAAAATTCATAGGCTTAACCATTTTTATTATTATTAGCTTATTAACGATGTTGGTAAACAATGTAAATAAACACAATGGCCAAAATAGTCTATAAATTCAGTGCATAAACAGCAGTTACTCAAGGTTGTGTAATAATTCATTTTACTCGGTTTCAGAGTAACTTCCAACAGAAAAAAATAACAAAAGATCACAAAACACCAAAACCCAGAACACCACCATGTGTGCTGTGAACTCCTGCTCCTGTGGAGTCTTTCGTGTTTTGGAACGTGATATACAGCAGACATTGTATTTTATGAGTTTTTTCAAACTTTTGTTTTATTTAACATGTGTTCCTGTCCAACTGAATTATTATCAAAGCCAGCCCGAACTTTTTGTGAAAGAAAAATCCTCATGGTAGCAAAAGAGGACAATGTGACTGCAGAGCGGGGCAGTTGGGGTGTGTGTGTATATATATCTATAAATATATATATATATAGGATATACCATATCCAGGACAGGCCCAGGCTGCTGGGCATTCACGCCAGCCAAGGCTGGGCACTGAAACAGGGACTTCACACCCAGGGCACAGGAAACCCCTCTGCGGATTCCAGCTGCACGTAATCTATGGAGAAAACTGGTACGTTCATAATGGTCGTGCTAGAGCTCGCTTACCTCAGACCTCGCTTGTGATGCCACTGGCTGAATAAATGCACTCAGATTCACTACATTTTTTTTTTCTTTTGAAGTTTGTACAGTTGTCCACGTGCCACAAAATATGGTAGGACACACATAAGGAAAATCTGTTTTTCTTAAACCTCACTGCAACCACACCTTTTTTCCTTGCAGCAAATCATGTTATAGTCAGAGTTGATAATTTTCCATGAAAAAGAGATGAAAATTTCCAATCACTTAAATTGTTTCAACTTTGCACTCAGATGATAATGTTGGAAAAGTAGCTGTGAAGCATCACATAAATTATGTGATAGTGTGTTATATCTAACGATGCTCACTTGGAGCAAGCAAAGATTGCAACACAAAGATGAGGCAAGATAAATAAGAAATGAAAGGAAAAATAGTAATAGTGTGAGGTAGGGTTTTTTATTTACCTCTCAGAGTTCAATTTAGGCACAGTGGTTATTGATTTAATTTCACAGTACAGGCCCATGTTGATAAAAGATATCACAGAATAATATACACATAACAAGAGAAATAATGGAAAAACAGGAAAGTGGTTTTCTTTAACTAGTTTCATTTTGTTACTACATTGTTGTCCACATTGATACTTTTTATTTATAAGAGATGGTAAAGCGGATTTTTTTGAGAGAGAGGAAAATAAAAATTAGAGATTTTAATGCTGTGGATGGTTGAAAAGATTCTTGTGACATTGACAAGAAAATTAACTTTCAGACTAATCTTTTCTCTTAGAATTGTTTGCTTTCCATGGAAGAGAGTTGATTTTTAAAAACACTGGAAAATATAAAGTTGTGGACTAGAAAACAAGATTAAGCCAAAACCAAAAAGGATTTTTAAAATTTAAGCTATTGCAACACCTAATAAAAGTTGTATTTCAGCTACCTCTTATTCCTTTTCCATTCATGCCCCTGCAGTGACCTTCCCAGCTGAACACTAGATCCCGTAGCACACGGGAGACCACGGCAGCTCCGTGGGCTGCAGCACCTCCAGTCAGACAGAGTCGTGCTGTCCCAAGTGCAAATAAGGAACCACACATCAGAACAGTAAGTCTAAGGTACTATGGAAAACTTTTCAATTGAAATAACTGATTTTCAAGCTCAAGTTTTACTTTTTTTTTTTTTTTTTTTAACTTGCTAAATATAAGAGAACAGTGTCAAAAAGAAGCATTTTCTCACTGCAACAGGCTTGTTAAGCCTGGGCCGGCCCTGGTTAGTTTTTTCCCTGTTACGACTTCTTTGGTAATGCGGAGCCCTGCTCCACAGGTGGGGAGATAGGATCTGCACCTGGAAAAGATGCACAAATCTACAAACTTCAATCCTGCCACAGACCAGTCCCGCATTCGCTCTGTTACGGATCACCAGTTTCCCAGTCTTTACCCGTCCGCTCAGCAGCAAGTGCTGCCACATCTGTTTCCAGGAGGACTGTTACGACTTCTTTGGTAATGCGGAGCCCTGCTCCACAGGTGGGGAGATAGGATCTGCACCTGGAAAAGATGCACAAATCTACAAACTTCAATCCTGCCACAGACCAGTCCCGCATTCGCTCTGTTACGGATCACCAGTTTCCCAGTCTTTACCCGTCCGCTCAGCAGCAAGTGCTGCCACATCTGTTTCCAGGAGGATGATGAAACACAGAGGCAGGTGAAGCATTATGGCAGCAGGATTGCCTGCCTGACACCTACACAGACAGCTGGCTTTGGCCCAGGTCCTAAAGGATTACATCAAGATCAATTCCCAGGTTTTGAAAGATGTGCTCTTTCAAGCATAGGTACAACAAGGATGTTTTTTAAAAGCCCTGTCATGCCTCACTGTAGACAATCCTACAAGCTACGAAGTTTAATTTAGGGTATGTTCAATGTTTTTCAATTTTTATTTAAATTGTCCATAAACTCTCCCCTAGAAGAGGATGGACAAATGGTCCCATCACATTTTATACAAACCACTCAAGCGTGATTCGGAAACTGTCGCAACACTGACAGTGTAAACACCACCACATTTTTGGAAGTTTTTCATCCAAATTCAGTAATACAGCATGAACTTACCTCAAATAATAATACAGAGCAGCTCCCTCGGGGTGTAGATAATACACGTAATCACCACAGTCTCTGCCTATTCAAGTTAACACTTCTTAACAACAGATGTAATCTTCAGCGAAACCAAGCTTTTACAAATTGCTGTTAATATGAATCACGCTTAACTTGTCTAAGTATCTCTTCTAAAGAGCTTATGTTTTCCCTAGAGGTATTTAAATTAGGAATTCTTAACCACTAATTGAATATGAACTTGGATAACTGAGCAGGTCATCATCACTTCTGAAACAAAGGCTGAAGGACGTAACTGCCCCTCACTAAGTGAGGTGAATATGTCTGATTTACATTGTATAAAAACTTCATGATATGATAAAGGTTTGAGGGGCACTGTTTCAACAGGTCTTGGGGGTGAGGAGTATCATGTGATGCTTTCAGACCTCTCCCAACAGCTCAAGGTGGGATGTCACTGCCACAAAACGAGTCGGGTCATTGCATTCATTTTCATTGCTCAGGCATGTGACAAATTAGGAAGGACTTCAGTTCAAGAGCTTGTCTACTTTTTTTTTTTTTTTTTTTTTTTTAAATGCACTACATATACGCTACATTCAAACATCATTAAGATAGTAAAACAATCTGACAAAAGAAAGGGATTTATAAATTGCCTTCTGCACAGGTTTTCAGAACAGAGAAAAGCAAGCTCACTGCTTTTAGGCTACCGGATCATTATTGCATGCCAGTGCAGGTATTGAAATTGGTCTAATATTTTAGAAGTCCTCCGAAGCAACAAACTATTACATCTCCTAAGGATTTTGCAGACAATTTGAAACTATACTTTAGTATTTTTATACAATGATAATGGCTTAAAAAGTCTTTCTGCACTGTTAATTGCATTCTATTTTGGTGCAGTAAATTTAGAAATATACATATTTAACCAAACATAATGCTGCCAGAAAACTACTTAATCAGCAGATGAATGTACATTGAAACAAAAGCTGTGAGTACATTTATCCAGTTTGGTAAGAATATTGCTATAATGGCTCTAATGGAGGGTGGGAAAATGGGGCAGCAAGGAAGAAAAATCGCACAAAGCATCACCAATCCCATAAATGCAGAAAGAGGAAAGATAACAAGCACGATATTAACTTAAAACTCATAATGTTCTATTTTTTTATGTTAAATGATAGTTTTGCTGCAAAAGCAAGTTTCTCTTCTTTGAACTTGGGGAAAACTGTAAATGCATACTGGGGTATACTGAGGTTATGCTTCCAGCTGGAGGTGGACTTTCAGCACAGTATAATCCAGTTTCCATTCAATTCAAACTAAACCCCATTCTGTTTCCCCCATCACCACCAGTTTTCCTCAATACAGGAACTTGATTTTTTTTTTCAGATACATTGATATGTTACAGTTTTATCTTCCTATAACACAGTGAGATACACATGCATGATAATTGTGGAGTTTCTGGTTATCTTTTTGGTTTTCTGCCTGAAGGGCAAGACACTATAACCAAGAATGGTGGATATGGTATTTCCTCATATATTTAAGACAAGAGGTGGAAAACTCCACACAAGCTATAGATATGGTTGCTTTGCAAACCCTTCCCAAAAGGTGACCTTTTGGCACCTGTGAAGTGGTAGGTTTGGCAGAGGGATAATCACTGGCGTTCAAAGACTCAGCAGGGAGAGAACAAGGCAAACAGGGCTCGCTATTTCAACCCCAGCACCACAACAGTAGCCAGAACACAGACTGGTGTAAAGCTGTTGAAGGTGAAAATAACACATGTACGCATCTCTAGAGGGAAAATGAGAGCCTTATACTACAGGGGACGAGCCTTCCCTGTTTTCTCTGCTCCACAGTTCTGACCCAGGAGCCTCACTCAGGATATTTCTCCTCTGGCTCCTGCCTTCAACTCTTCCTTCAGATTTAGCTCATCTCACTTCCTCCAGTGCACTGCCCTCCTCCTCTCTTCCCACGGATGCTTGTTCCTGTCACCCAACACTCCAAACTGGGATCATTTCCCTGCTCAATTTGTGTCGTCCTTGAGCCATGCAGCAGCATGAGTAAGGACTAGCCTTTTACTAGGCTGCCTCTTGTCTTAGTCTCTGCTTCCCCAGAGGTGAACAACTCGGAGGAGTACTGGCTGAGCGGGGTGCTCAGCTGATGCCTTCAAGCCCCTTTCCTGACATTTATCTTTCCCCAAGATGTCTAGGAAGTCCTTCTTACATCCCTGGGTTTCAGGGATGTAAGCATGGTCTCACAAATCCTTGAAAGTCCTGCAATTTTTAACCTTTTTTGGCATCAGAAAGTCATGAAGGGCAGCATGGATATGCAACAGCTTTGCAAAAGTGTAGGAAAATGGGGGGTGTGGGGGGGCAGGGAGGATATGGAACACACGACGACACTACTTTCCCAGATTTCCTCACAGGAGCCACTTGCTTCCCTGTCTCCCCAGTGGCTGAGTCAAAAGCTAGACTACATTTCTTTTCCTGATGCACACACTAGGGATTCCCATGATGCAACTTCTCTTTACTTTCACAGAAGAGGGTTTTTTCCATAAACAAGTAGGAGATGAGACTCTGTGGAAGGGTTTTTTTTAATCCAAGTGTGTCTGTAACAAAAGAATATTTTGTGTTATTGATTTCCTTCTCAAGTCATGAAGTTTCCAGAAACTGAGGAGGAAAAGGAAATCTGCAAAGTTTTCTGTATGAAGAAAATCCACCTTCAAGGCACCTGTAATTAAAACAACAGAACATAGTCCTCCCACATTTGGTAACCCCACAGACATACAGAACTCTACAAGGTAGCAATTTTCAGTGAGCAATAAGTTTTCTGACTCTGCATAACTCACAGTTCTTGAATGCTGTTTCTAGCCACTCTGTCTATTAAGAAATTATTTACTACAGGCATGACTTAATTCTGCATAATACCAAGGGTGCCCACCACTTTCCATTTTAAACATGTTTTCCACTGCTAACGGCTTTGCCAAAGTTTCATGTTCTACACCAGTGTTTGCCTCAAGTTAATTAGCTCTGTAGGGTATAGCGTATATCTATATCTATATAAAACGCACCATGCAGCCACAAAGCTTTGCCCAGATTAAAAGAAATTATAAATGATGAATTGAAAAAAATCCAGTTATCCATGTCATGCTTTGATGAGGGGATCTGAAATATGGCAGGAGGTAGTGCTTCTGTTAAAGATGTGCTCATGGCTGTTATTGTGAAAATCTGTACCAAATCAACCATCTTAAAAGCTATTGTACGTTTTACCTTACCCGCACTATCAACATGCTTATCCTTAGGGAAAGCCACCTACAGCTCAGCACCTCAAAGTCCCAGAGATGCAACTTAGCCTGCGTGCATGAATTTGGCAGGGGAGATTCTGTCTTGTGCTCTTGTGCTTAGATTTCTGCTGGACTGGGGAGGTGGAGAGGAGGACAAGAAGAAGATCCCAGTATCAGCAGAAACAAAACAGGTGGGTGGGGGCTGATACTGGGGACACAGGGCACAGTTTGGGAAGCAGAGCCTTACAACTGACAACCGGGAAGAGAGAGAAACTAGGCGAGTGGAGGAGGGGTATGACAAGTTTTTCAGTGCTGTCAAGAGATAGACTGGGAAAGAGGTGGAAAATAGGAATAAGCAGGATAGCTGGAAGCAAATGAGTGGTGGATAAAAGGAAATGAGGAAAGAGGGAGCCAGGAGAGGGGGCTCTGCTCAGTAGGACTGAGAACAAAGGCACGAGCACACTTAAGTTTTGCATGGGTCTCCCAAAGCACAGAAATCCTCTACTGAGTAGTGTGCAAGTGGTGAACTGACAGAGACAAAACTAGGAAAAAAAAAAAAAAAATAGGATTGAATTGTGCAGGAGGCTGGAGTCAGTGTGCAATGCTCGCAGCTTCTTGGTGTTAGGTGCTTCCTGGCCCTGGAGTCTGAGCTAGGGGGGCAGAATCTTGCCATCCAGCTCTCCCCACATCTTCCCTCTCTGGCCAGACACTTACGTTAGATGTTTTTTTCACTTGCATTTTGGAAGCTCCTATGTTGCTCAGATGCTGGAGGTGGATTATAAAGAGGGAAGGACTGGTTAGAGTGTTTTGAGGTGTGGGAAGAAGGAAGTTGCTAAGAGAAGAGACTAATTTGAGCTCCTAAATGTCTCATTACTTGCTCATGCATATTCCTAGTCCAAGGTTGAGAAAGAAATCACTGCATATCCAGCCCTGACAGCAACTTAAAACCTGGATTCTACATTATTTCTTTCTTTCTCAGTGAGGAGGCAGATCATACAAGATTTTTGGTGGGGGCTCTGTTCCTTCAGCTGTGACTTGAGCCATGCATGCGTGCGTTGGGAAAGAGGCTCCGGCATGTGCTCACACTTTCAGCTATGGATGCACAGGAATAAGCAGGTTCTTATGTCCTTTATCCTCTCAGGACAAATGAGCACAGCTAAAAACTGTCAGACCCTTGAGTGCAATCATTTAGTACTTAGACAGCATATCTGAAAGAATATTGAGAAAAGACACAACTTGTTCCAAAGAAATAACATTCTTCATTTCTCTCCTGCTTCCCCCTCAGTCATTCACTTCATAGAGCAAGTGAGTAAAAAATCATGATCCAGAGGGTACTGACTGGCCAAGAGGGGCTCCTAGGCCCACTGCAGGCGTGCTATGGTTCAGACCATAGCTCTTGAGCAGCACTGATGGCCGAAATCTCTTCTTTGTCAGCCATGTCCTGGCTGAGGAGCTCTCTGCTCTGATTATTCTGCATGTGTCTCTCCTCACAGCCTGAAACAGGCTTTCTAAAGGCTGGGCCCACTGGAAGAAGGAAGATTTATGGCGCCGGTTGCATTCTGCAGAACCTTGAGCAAGAACCAAAAAACTCTTCCGAATCTTAGGAGGGAAGTTTCCTCTGCTTCAAGGATTACTCACTTCCTGGTGCACTGAAGCTGAAGGATTAAGTAACTTTTCCCATATATAGAATGTATCACACCCAATCACACACACACACACACACACTGCTGCCTTCTTAAGTGAAGTATCTGAGGAAGAAAATGAGATTACAAATTTAGAAGTATAATGAGATCAAGTTATATTCACACCATTTCCCCGCCTAGGCACAATCTATGTTATTAGAAAGGATTAATTTTTTTTGTTGCAATTTCTAATCTCATTATACCTTTTGTCACAAGAATGATTTATCAGAATTTCAACACTTAATGCTATACATTTAGTGAAATATTATATTATGCTCTAACATAACTTGACTTTTCCAGTATTCTATATTTTCATTAGCTGGTATCTACTCACTCATGCCATACCACTCAGCACAGATATAAATAGAAAGACCAACCAACCAAATCACACAATATTGAAAAGGTCAAAGTAGTATACTATATTACTCTAATTTAGAGAATACTGTTCACAAAGTATTAAAACTTTGACACCTTATTTATGTGACAACGAAAGTAATGAACATAGAAGGCATTGCGAAATGATCACATTATTACCAGAAATCACTGGGAAATTGAGGGACTGCAAACCCCTCAACATTATTATCTTTATAATCTAATATAAATTCATGTTATTCTTTAGGTGCTGTTCCTCTTATGCTATGTTTCTGTGTGTCTCACCAGAAAGAAAATGGTGTCTTCACTACTTTTTTGATGTTTTTTAAATACAAATATTTAAGAAGCTCTTAAGGAATACTCACGA
>KL269077.1:17965-31940 GCA_000699545.1 Podiceps cristatus | reverse complement strand
CGGACAACATTGTTTTTCAGTTTTCTCCTCCTTTTTAATATTATTTTGTTCTCATGTGAACTTACGTTTATTGTTTTAGTGATATGCTCCTTTTGATGATTACCCCCTTCACCATTTGTGACATAACAGTTAGTATTGCTGTGGAGAACAATGTGACACTGAGATCACTAGGAATAGGACCTTAAAAATCACCAGATACCTTGGATTTATGTAATTCTTTGCATTAAAAGAGGAAAGTACAAAAATATACAAAATGCACATCAGAAGACCTCCAGAAGACAACTTTATGAAAAGCCAGAAACTTTCAAAGGGTATTTGTATGTTTATAATTGCATGGAGGGAGTGGTATTAGAAAAATAGTTCTCTTCTATCATTGAACTATAAAAAGTAAGAAAGATCCTTAAAATAAATTTTATATAGCATTTTAAGCTATTATGGAACTATGTTTGGGATCCAGAGACTACAAATTGTTTCAATGTCCGGTCCTGAGTTCCCTCCAAGCCCACCTCCCCATATACTTTTCAAAGAGACTTACAGCAGTATAGCTAACAGTGCAAACAACACATATTTTTAAGAATCCTCTAGAAGTGGTAACTAAGCTCTTATGATTTTCACTTGCTGGGGAAGTACTCCCGGATGTCTTCGGCTCCCTTGGTATGCTTTACAATGTGAGAGCCTCTACATCTCTGCCTCTGACGCTGCACGCAAGCAGGACAAACCTGGTATTCCCTCCACTTGCATCTGAAAACATTTGTGCTCTAAAACCTGAGACAGAAGTGCAAAAGACTCAGAGAATCAATTTTACATTTCATCTGTCCCTTCTCCCAATAATGAGGATGTTATCATTTCCAGCCATCTATAGACAGGTCTTAATGGTGTCAATAAAACAACTTGAATGTTTACAGCAAGCCACAAACCTAAAATGCAGGTCCTTGCTCTCCTACAACAAAGGGCTGTAACAGCAGTTCCATATAATGTATTTTTTGTTCTTGTCCAGCCCTTTCTCTGCCCAAAGATGGCTCCTTCTGCCCCCACCCATTACACCACTGTCAGGCAGCAGCTCTCAGCACTTACCTCACTTAGCAGTCCTCTAAACCAAAAGTTCTGATAACATTGTAGTATGGAAAGCACAGGAAGCAAGACAAATCACATCGCAGTTTACCTTTTAAGAAGTAGTAAGATCACTTACCATAGTCAGAAACACATTCCAGATTAGCCTTCTCTGGGAAAATTCTTTTTATTTGTATTCATGTATTAATCATACATGAATATGTTCCATTTAAAATACATTTCATGTAGCAAGAAAATTTCTATGATTTTATCATAGAATAGTTATCCTACATAAAATAATTATTATACATAAACCAAATGATTCTTTTTAGACTTTTAAACTGTGAGGTCCAGAGCAATAACAAAGAAAAATCCCAGATGACAACACCTCATTCGTATTCAAAACCAATATCCCTGTTCAAAGTTCAGCATCAGCCTTCAAAAGGCATTTACCTATCACTTACAGAAGAGGGTGCAGAAGCAAGCTGGCATCCCGTCTAGTGGCTACTTCCTATCCCATACAACAAATGTTACTGAAAAAGTAGAAAAGTTCCACAAGCAACTAAGATCAAAATAGAGTGCACTCTGTGTATACACTCTGTGTGAACAAATTAAACATTCAGCAATCAGAATACAGAAGGCAAGACACTAATATTCTTTCATAGCTTAAAAAAAATGTGTCATTTAGTATTTATTATTTAAGCATTATGAATTAATTAACGAAGTTATATTACATTAAACTGTGTGATAGTTTTGAACTTCAATCTTCTCTTCCATGGACAGTGTCAGTTTACTTAAGAGATTTTAAACCTTTCTGTATTCATTAGTTTGCCTTTCCTGGCCCAATAAACCTAGAAACAGCTTGTCGCTGTATGATACAACATCTCCAGTACCCTGATGCTGCATCAGCCGGGAAGATTGATATTTTCAGGCATTTGTGGCTTCTCAGTCATTCTTCTCCACAGTGCACCTGATCTGAGAGGGAACTATTAACGTAAATTTCCTTTCCAGAGTTTCCCAGCCATGACAGTCTCTAGAGACTTAAGAAAGAGCAATCCCAATATCTGAAATTAACTTTTTTTTGAAAAAAAAATCACCACCAACAAAACTCTTACTTCCTTTCAATAGATTTAAATAGAACGAGAAACTCACCAAATTCACCTGTTTATTCTTCATTTGGGCAGCCAACTCTTCGCAGATGAACTGCTATGAATCCAGCTGCCTTTCCCTCATTCTGGGAGATGTAGGAGATGCGACGGGTTCAAGTCTATCAGCAGAGTGCAACACTGGTGCATTTCTACAGCAGGGAGGCGGAAAGAGTAGGGGTGGAGGGAGAAGAGTCAGCCCTCACAGCAGTTTAAGAGTTCTTGCATGTTGTTATTGCCGCAGGTTCCCGTGACTGGCTTTAGCTGATCTCTCCTCTGACATTGCTGCCTGTTGAGCTGGGGAGCGCAGAGGAACACTAATCACTGCACACCTCGAGCTGTCTCCTGCAGTACGCCCTGGTGTTTTATCAGCTGCGGAGACAATCGATACCTAGGGAGGAAAGAAGTTTTGCCACTTGTCACCTGGGATAAAATGATCAACTTCCTAATTCTAGTACAAATGCTGGATTCAAAGCTGACAATTATCCCAGCTTGTTCTTAAAACAATCTATGAATGACACTGATCGTGGTTATTAAAACTGGTGTGAAAGGCATTACGGCACACGAGTTCATTGGGTCTAATTATAGATTATTTTTCCTCTGTTTATGGAGTCATGTAGAATTCAGGAAGGGACAGAAGTTTTCCCTTGTGAGAAGAGCTTCCTCTTTTCCTAGCAGGTATCATTACTTGCTAGATGCATAAATTGGCAAACCTTTCACACTAATGGCAATCTACAATAAAACAGTTGGTGGTCACTTAACAATTCACCTTATTTATTTATGGCTGAATAAATAAAGGTTGTAGTGAATCAGCTTTGCCAGTGTTACATGGGGACTGAGAAGATGCTGTTTTCTGACATCTTGAGGGTAACTTCATCACAGGCTACCAGACAAAGCACCCCTACAGCCTGAGCTCTGCTTTCAAGCATTGCTTATTGCCCTCAAAAGCAACATGCTCATCAGATCGTTTCACCTCTTTGTAAGCAGGCACGGGAGCTTTTAGAAATTTCGAGTCTCTGTTAGCAGAAGAACAAAATCATATCGTATTACTAAAACTTGCCTCATTGTGACTTTGGACATGTCTCAGAATATTGAACAACTTACTGGTGAAGTAAAAAACAATTCTCTGAGGAGAAACAATAATAAGGATGAGAATTTTTTTACCATAAATTATATGTGGCTTCATTTAATTTTTATTTTTCAAATATGAAGAAGTTCAGTGACTCAATAAACCCAGACCTGTGCTTCTTTTCTCTGCCACTCTCTAAAACTTGACAAAGTTCCTTAAATACCTCCATTTTTATTTTAGACTTAAAGCCTTCTAGATAGTAGGAAGCTACAAGAACCTCAGGTGAAGGTTTGATACATAGTTATATGTGGCTTCATTTAATTTTTATTTTTCAAATATGAAGAAGTTCAGTGACTCAATAAACCCAGACCTGTGCTTCTTTTCTCTGCCACTCTCTAAAACTTGACAAAGTTCCTTAAATACCTCCATTTTTATTTTAGACTTAAAGCCTTCTAGATAGTAGGAAGCTACAAGAACCTCAGGTGAAGGTTTGATACATAGGCCTAACTGTGAAGCATCCCTGCCTCAGCTTCCTTAGCGATGCCCTCTGTTAGGCAAGCTAGACTTCAGGCTGCATATAAATACTTTTCATCAAGACCTCTGTCTGTTCAGAACACACTGGCAAATGCTGCTCTCATTTAAAACGGTCACCAACGGCTGGTGAGGAGGAAAACAGCTCCATCAGTTAGCAAAGTTACCCGTTATGTGAAAAAGCCTAAATCAGTTCCTTTCTCTGCTCCAGAGCATCGAAAACTTCTCTCCCATCTCGCAGCAGTCACCCTAACTGCTTCACTGCAATGCATGAGCCAAGATTCACCCAGGACTGAGAGAAACCGAAGACAGTACCACAGTGCAGCAGGGAGCTCGGGTGTCCTGGAAGGGGTACGGGTTCTGGTCCCCACATGAAGGCTCTTTATATATGCTATAACGTGCATTTGTTGTCCAACGGCTACTTAATGACCAGAACAGGGGAGCAGAATTCCCTCCCTGCAGGAGACAGCCTTGTCGCCTTCTCCCAGTGTAACGCTTGGTCTTGCAAACTCTCCCCTGGTCCCAGTGGACCTTTAACATTTCCCGAGGCTGTTCCCAGTGGGATGTAAGGGTCCCGGCTCCTCTTCAGTCCCTGCAGGTGCCTACCACTGGTCTGCACCCCCAGCCAGCAGCAGTCGTTCATACACATGGACTTCCATGTGTCAGTCTTCACAGCAAAGAAAGGAGCAGAACCTGTGCTCTCTCTTTTTGATGAAACTCTAAACACTGTTACATACAATGAGACTCAAGCACTACTTTCTGCATCTATAAGCTGGTCTTATTTTTTTGCCTTGATAAAACAGGATACCAGGACCCAGTCCACTGAAGAGTTTCTTCTGGAGCATGTGTAGACCCTCCCTGCAGCCTTGAGTGTAACATTTGGAAGTTCTAATGAAAGACCCTGTTCATATCGGTATTTTTGTACTGACTAGCTTTATGCAGTGCTGTTTTTGGGTAGTTTGTTTTTCAGTGTATAGAGGGCCTTGAGGTGCACCATATGTAGAGAGTTTTGATGTGGAGTTGTATTCCAAGTACAAAAAAAAAAAAAAAAAAAAAAAAAAAAAAATTATTCCAGGTACCAAATATCCAGGCCTTTTCTGCATTTCAACTACATTTTTTTTCTTTTTTTTTTTTTTTTTTTGTCAAATGTTTAATAAAGTCAAATCCTTAATTTTTTGTCTATTTCCAGAGACACTTTTTACAGTAAAAAGTAAAAAATTCTAAATGACATTATTATTGAACAAAAAAGAAAGGTAAGAAAGACATTATCCTGGAGAAACACAAGGGTCTTTATCCTCTTCATCTCACTCATATTATTTGCTTCCAATGGAGGTTTTGACAGCTAAGATAACATGTGGGTAAAACAGCAGGTGTGAGTCAGACCTTTCTCCAGATTTCATCCTGGAGAGAAGAACAACTACAATCTAGTTTATTTTAAAACAAAAGATAGGAGGATTAGTAAGAAAAACTAAGTAATGAAGGTTTTTCATTAAAATGTACTACAGTACAAGCTTAAAAAGTTACTATGTAAAAATGTAGATTACCCCTAACACCTTAAATACTTCTATAATCAGTGAATGACAAGAATTTAATTGTTCTGTCAAACTGCACACTCTTTACAGCTTAAAGTCTTCTAAATTGTGGCAATAGAAGAAAATTAATTGTATTTTTTATGATGTTTTTGTCTTTCAGTTACGCAGCGCTGTATGAGTTTCAAATATTTTGTGAACATGTTACTATTTAAGAAATACTTCTCACACGTATGTATGTAGGTAGTGCAGTGAAAAAACTTTAAAATATTTAGGGTTTTTGAAAGGTTGCTTTTGCACTTCAGTTTTTTTGGGGGTGCCTTTAAAATTGTTTGTTTTGGTCTATAAAGTGCAAAATAGTAATGAGAATGGCCAACTGTAGTGTAGCCACTGAAATTTAATGTGAAAGAAAGTGACATGGTAAACTTCAGAAAGAAAGTATACACTGCCATTAGCTGTTCTCTGGATTTAAATTATAACAACATAATGCAATGAATAGTTACTTTTGTGTAGAATTGTTTTTAATGGGGATGTCTCTTTTCTTGCAAGTAGTAGGGTAACCCCACCAGAACTTCATAAACCTTGCTAAAATCTTTCGTTGCTGCTGGCTTATGAGTGAAATGCAGTGGCAGCATAACACAACAGAGGTAACATATGACACGAACATGGCATGTAACATATCTCCCTCCACATTATTTTTTTTTTTAACTATACTGAAATTCATGACCTTTTTCAAGCAGCCATAGACATGCACAGTATTTCTCTGTGGACTTTGCTGCTATTCCCAAGCTTGCCGAGATGGACATTGACAACTTGGGCATATAGCAGTAAGTTACAAGATTCTTTACACCACCATCTTTACAAACCTATGCTGTTCTTGTGCTGTACAATATTGTTCTCTTAAAACTCTGCTTGGTATGTAAATGTGCACACACACATTCAAGTCTACTGCAACGTTTTCTTTTGAGACCTTCACCAGCTAAAAAGCCTTAGAGCCACCACTGCAATGAGCGCAAAACCTTGAAATAATCTTATCAGATTCTCAGCTACAGCCAGAAGCATTCGATTTACAATAAGCACATTAAGAAAGCTTTTTTCCGAAATCATATTTTAGAATTGGATCTACAAACACATGTTTTTTCTTAATCCTCACGTGCTTAAAGAATCATTCATTGTAACCACATACCTAAATACATGTGAGATTAGGCTGAGTAGCTGACTTGGAATAAAAAAACCCCAAATTCATAAATCTGAGTCTTCCTTGTCATAGCTTGTCCAACTATTGCCGATGAAAAGTAGCTTTGAAAAAGTTTGCTAGAATTTGTTTGATTTTTGAACACTGAAAATTTAAGTAGAACATCTCATCTGAAGTAAGAGTTTTAAAGTAAAAGACACAAGTTCTTTTTTTATTGTTTATATTTTTATCTTGATATTTGTTACCAGGTACCCAGTTGACTGTATTGATTCTCTAATTCTGAACTTTTTTTTTTTTTTTTTTAAGGAGGAAAACCGGCAATAAGGTCAAATGGAAAAGATTAATATGTCCAGCCAAAATCCTTTTGTATAATATTGAATCCTTTTTCTGAAACAATAGATCTGAGAGACAGCTGAGACCAGTTGCTATAGCAATATAGTTTGAGAGAGCCCCATGTTGATGTTGTGCATATGGGGTAGAAATGCAGAGAGGAAATGAGCCAGTTTGTTTTTCCACGCACAGCAGGGCCAGCCTGCACAACTGTAACAAATGAGCAAAAAATGACACAGATTGGTAGCCAGTTGGAGGTGGGTGGAGGGGGAGACGAGTGGAGAAGAAACAGGTCAGATCTGCACCGCAAAGTTGGGGGAAGGTGTAAGTAATGGCTATATATATTCTAATTATCTCGTCAGCTAACAGGGAAGATACCAAGAAGAGAAAGGCACTATAGAAAAGTGTCTCAGCTCTCTAATTGGACCAACACCTCTTGTTTGCTTCTCTCACCTCCTCAAACCAGCTCTGGCAGCCACCTGACCCCCCAGTTCAAAGCCTTTGCAGCCAAACTTCGCTAACTTCAGAGCTTGAGACTAGAAGCTGGCGAGCAGACTAAGTTTTCTTGGTTAGTGTGAGCAGTTGTCTCCCTTCTCTCCGTTTCCCCCACTCACCTTTGAAAGTATTAATACTTTCAGAGGAAATTGCTGCCTTTACTGGCCAACAAATGGTGCCACTGTCATCTTTCTGGTTGTGAAAGAAAGAGAATAAAATGTGCAGTGGCATTAAGGGTCTCTTACTGGACTGCTAAGAACTTCTGTTTGATGCAGTAGGTCCTTAAATTTGTCTCAGTCAGAATGCAAACATCTCATCTTTAACTTCTCCCACGCAATGGCATTCATGCAAGCTGTGACTACACAAACTCACGCTTTTGAAAGGCTCCCACTGAGGTGAAGCTCAGGAAAACAGGACAGGTGGAAATGGAAGAAAAACTGGTGTCCAAAATATTTTTTTTTTTTTAAGTTAAGCAAAGCTTGTGAATTGTCAGTCTTATAAGCTAGGAAGAAATAATGAAGAGGAAAGGTTCTTTCCTAGTACAGAGCTCTTGTTTAATTGTGTGACTGCAAAAGGAAAATTACTGGACCGTGAAGGGGGCAAAAACTGAAACTAAGACTCTCCACTTTGGTGAAGAAACCCCTTGTAGGACTGGGGATCCTGGACTGCATAAGGAGTTCTGACCTGTGTCCAAAAGTGGTGGGCAGACTCAGATAAGCAAAATGTTTGTGGGGTCATATGTGGTTTTGCCAAATATTTGAATTTGTTATCAGCCACTAAGCATGTTTACTGTTTATGTTTCAGTCTAGTCACAGTCTACTTACATCTTCCTGTGCCTGAAGAATTATTTGTAAACCAACAGCATTTGCAAGCTTTGGGCTTAACAAAACAAGTGCTATATATATATATGGAGTTCCTACAGGATCAGAACTGGCCCTCTGGACTTTTTGGGAATTCATGCCTCATTGGCTGTAGTTTATGCTATGATGGATTAAGGCAGAAGCAGTGAAACTAGTGCTGGTTGGCTCTTATACACTGTGCTGTGAACTTCAGAGGATCAGGAAAGACTTCTCAAACAGTTGGGTCTTCCCAGGTAGAGGCGGGAAGGTTGTTAAACTTGTCAGCATTTCCGGTTTAACCTGCTGATGTCTGAGCCGAGAGGCACTGAAATCCCTCTGATTCCAGCTGTGGGGCCAGCCTGGAGCATGTCAAGCTGGGAGAGGTCAGCTGTGGCCATGACAGGCACAGGGAGAGGGTGCAGAGCCAGAAGATGCCATGCTGACAGCTGGGGCGATCGCAGTGGGGGCTCCTGATTAAAATGGACAGACAAGGATCTGATTTTAGATTTAGGTGTCTTTGTCTGCAAGGTGTATCAGAAGTAAACACCCGGTCTCTCAAGAAGGTGGTGGTTGGTTGTCCTGCTCTGGTTTCCAGCTGTGGCTGGGAGATCTCTGCTTTGTCTGGCCAAGACCATTTCCGTCTCTCACTTTTATTGTCCCATACCACACTTTTTAGCAACACTTGGCTGCCTAAGTGGTGTTAGTCTGGACTCTTATGTCATGGGGCCACTTTCATGCTCACCCATTAGAAAAGAGGCTGACAAGAAGTACCAGTGACCTTGCTTCAACAGTTCAGAGGCACCAGTGTAAACTGGCTGCAGTATTCAGAGTCTTTATAAAAGCAGAGAAGATCAGAGAAGTAAAACAGCTTCAGGGATTATCTTTTATAAAACTTATAAAACAATAGCTTCTTTTTACCCCTAGTTTGACTCACTTGTTCCAGTTCTGTCACAGTTTAACAGTTGTGCCTTGAATGAGCTTCCTGCTACAAACTGCACAGGTACACAAGTTGATGAGAAGATGGAAATCAGTTGTGCAAATCAGTGTTCAAGGCCAAAGCTGTGACATATAATCAGCATTAGCTGCTTGCACTACTCTCATCTGTAAGTGCAACATCATTTTAGCAATACAAATAATTGTAAGTGAGAATAATTTTAAGCCAGTTTTACTGTCTGTTACTTAGTTCAGTGTTACTTAGTTCAGTTTTACTAAGGTCATCTGTTTTCATCGGATAATGTCAACGATAACTTAAGGAACATGAACAATATGAAGAATTAATTGCCAACATTTCCCAGAGTCCGTGTCATAAGGGTTACCACGTGATAATGAAATGCAGGTAAACCCATCTTTTTATGCAAAATTGTTGGCAGTCACTTCTTTGACAGAGGAGCATTCAAGAACCGATCAGATAGAGACTGCATTTATTCAGGGTACAGAGGAGCAGATCCAGAGCTAGATCCAGGCTACCCTTAGTGAAGATGCTGGGTGAATGATTCTATCTGTGTTTGGTGTCTCAGAGACACCAGGCTAATTATAAACATTTTTCTTTCTGCACACTCAAGTAACTATGGAATGATTTAAAGAAAAGAGAACATTCTAGAGGAAGTTGTGAGTTTGATACATACCAAATAAACAAACCATGAGTGGATTTATCTAAACAACTATTTTTGACTGTTTAAGGTTTGTCTGGTATGGAAGGCACTTTGAAAGATCATCTGGTCCAACCTTTTGTGGGAAAGGGAGCCTAGATGAGATTTTCTAGCACCCTGTCCAATCACATCTTGAAAACTTCCAGCGATGTGGTCTCCACCATGTCCCTGAGGAGGTTTTTCCAGTGATTGATGATTCTCAGTGTGAAAAATTTCTTTCTTATGTCAAGATGAAACTCCCCCAGTGCAGCTGGTACCCTTTACCCCTTCACTTCTCCATATGGCTCCTTGTGAAGAGAGAGCCTCCATCTTCTTTGTATCCACCCTTTAAGTACTGGAATACTGTGATGTGGTCCCCTTGAGCCTCCTCTTCTCCAGGGAGAAGAGACCTAACTCCTTCAGTCTTTCCTCAAAGTTCTCCATCCCTTTGATCATCTTCATATCTCTCCTTGACCCTCTCCAGTCTGTTTGCATCGTTCTTGAACTGTGGGGCCCAGAACTGGACACAGTGCTCCTGGTGCAGCCTGGCAAGTGCTGAGTAGAGTGGGATGATCACGTCTCTGTCTCTGCTGGTAATGCCCCTGTGGATGCAGCCCGGGATTCGATCTGCCTTGGCTGCTGCAGCCGTGCACTGCTGACTCCTGTCAGCCAACTCCTAGGCACTAGCAGGGTGAGATTTGAAGCCCATACTGACTGTAGAATAGCCCATATATCCAATGGCTCTGGTTAGATACAAAAATACATAATCACACTTCCATTCACATAATGTTAGGGATCAGTTATAACACAGAAGAAGATAGTTTAACATTCCAAATCCCACCAGTAAGGAGTTCAACTAATTCCATATTTTGACTCTCCAGGGAAAAAAGAGGCATCAGAAAAGAAGGACCGATGAAATTTATTTGTCCTTGAAAGGAAGTTCTTTCTAGCAGAAAGACTTTTTCTGTCTTTCTTCCTTTCTTTTTACCCTCAAATAAACAAAAATGCATGCTATGAAGTATTATATGTATGCAGGAAATGATCTTCCTGTCTGTTGTGAACTTTAAGACTTTCAGAAGAGTCTATCCCAAATTCAGACAAGGCTTTGGATTCTGGTTGTTGATGGAATAGCTAAACAATTGCCCTGAATGTTTTGTCTAGATTTCAGCTCATTTTATATAATTAGTTGATATTTTCAAGACAAAAAATTCTCTCAGTTCTTGCCAGTAGGATTGTGCCGGTTTCAGTGCCCTTTTTCTAAGGAGTCTTTCAAAGCCAAGGAATTTCTTTAAGCCAATTTATTCAGAAATATTTTATCTTTGACCACTATATTTCCCCACAAACTGTTGATAAACTTTCATACATCTCCAAATCACAGCCTGAAGAACAGAAACTGTGAGTTCTATTTGTAAGCATTCCAAGGATAAAAAGGTGTGAAATAAACATTAAAAGTCAGATCAAGAAAATGAGAATATTTCACAGGATTATTGATTCACTAGGACAATGTAGGAGGTCTGG
Organism: Podiceps cristatus; assembly: GCA_000699545.1. NCBI lineage: Eukaryota > Metazoa > Chordata > Aves > Podicipediformes > Podicipedidae > Podiceps > Podiceps cristatus. The sequence goes on along the minus strand of KL269077.1, from coordinate 20,611 downwards.
ACTGTTGTCACATTTTTAAGGGGTATCAGTACTGCTAACTGATCTGATTATCTGTAGATAAGAAAGTAGGTAGTGCAAGGAGATCTGTAATAAAAATAAAACTTTTTGGGGTTTTGTTAACAGCTATTTCTGTGGCATTTTGCCTCTTTTAGATTATTTTATAGGTTTAATAGTTTGGCTTAGCTAAAAAAAAAAAATAAATTAAAAAAATCTCCCCTCAGGTTTCTCTGCTTGCCTGAAAGAAGATATCATCTTAACCAGTTCCCTACTCCTCTTCCTTCTTCATTTCACAAAATAAAAACAGAAACAGTTTTATGATATTGGAAGGATACACGGCCCCTGTGATTCCCATTTTCACTCTTTGTTTGCCAAGTTTCCTTTTGTTCAGCTTAGTTTGGGGTTTGCATCTTTGAATACAGACTGGAGATCTGATGGTAGTGTAGTTTAATTTTGTATCCTACCTCTTGTTTCTAAAGCACTTTGCAGTCTGTCTGTCTCATTTCATATGCCCCCACACAAACACAGAGCATCAGCCATCTCTAGTGGGAGGGCGACAGCCACACAAGCCAACTGGTAGCCCGCCAATGCACTGCATGGCAGTGGGAAAAGGGAATATTGGCCACGGATGCCACATCAAACCCTCCCCTCTGGAGTGTGCCATGAGATTTTCAATATCCACAAGGAGCAGATGTCTTTAATTTCTGATCATTAAAGAAGAGGAGCCTGCCAAGAATGCGGGTTAGCAGGAGGGGCAATGCCAGCTCATCAATGGTCTGGACTAACAGTCTTCCAAAAGAGAGACAAGGCAAATAATCGGAGCATAAAAGCCTTCACTTTTGTACTTGATGAACAAGCTACGAGGATGAAAGATATGAAAAGCCTTCACCATAATGTGCAGTGGGAGACAGGCAGCTTTGCAGTCCATCTGAGGGGTCTCAAGCAGCAGGCTCCACAAACCTCAGAATTCAAAAGCTACCTCAAAAAACTAACTTTCACACAGCCACAGAAAGGACAGATATATGTAACCAACGTTAATGTGCCTCAGGATTAGATTTCATGCTTCTGCACGACTGACATTAAGCAGCTGGCCTATACTGTACACTAGCATGCTGTGAGTGTTCCCAGCAGAGGGTCTGATCCTCCATGGTAACGCTCTTCAGGGAGCTCTGGAAATGCTTTAATTATTAAAACGAATAATTCCTACCAACACATTTAATTGGAAAATATTACATGTTTAAATGTGCGCTAATGGAAGGGCTCTGAAAATCTAACAATATAATAGAGTATGCTGTTTGAAGTGAATTCTAGCAATATTTTTTCAGCCAATAACACCATGCATTATTTATTCTATCTCTTTTTAATCCTATCTGATAGTTCATATGAAGAAGGAATCACTGGAACCTCAGAGATAAAATGCAAATCTGTGAATTGCCCCCTGGGAGTTTAACCTGCCACCACTACCTCATCCGCCTTCCTTGCTTCCTGCCCCCTGGTTTCCAAGGAAATAGCTCAATGAATTTTTTGCTGCAGTATAAACTAACCCCTCTGTTTCTAAACTAACCCCTCTGTTTCTTCCTCAGCACTGGGAGAACTGTGCAGACTGAAGAATTTCAGGAACACTTGCTATCCAGATTTGTTACCACAGCCTGACAGAGGCTGGGCAGACCCAAACGCAAGAGAAGGCCAAGTGCAGACTACTGGGAGTCACAGGGGGAGAGGGCAGAAAATAAGGCTTCAGGGCATAAACATCACCCAGGCAGAGGAAGAAAGGATAGGTGTGAACAGGGATAACCAAGGGGGGCAGAAAGGCGTCTGTGAAGAAGCAGAGGTGCTAAACACGCGTTTAAGACATGAAGCAGTGGCACAGAAGGATCCTACCTGAAGCTGCTGAGTCATTTTTAGATTAAGTGGCAAATATACAGTTTCACAGTTGCAGACACCTAAACTAGTGAAATTACGGACTGTCTTGGGCAAAGGGCATTCAGAGAAGGATTTGTGCCTCCAGATTAAGTTCTGCCAAATGCAGAGCCCACAGTGAGTTTTCAAAGAGAAACACTCACTGGATGTATTACAGCCTTGTAAAGAGATTGTACTGGCAGGCTTTGTCCAACCTAATCTAAAAAGATTATGCTAATATCAGCCTTCATATTTCTTTGTGTACTTTTTTCTTCCCTGGAGGGAAAAATGTGTTACCTTCTGAATATATGCATGGTGGAAAATTCAAGAAGCCACCTTCATCTGAAAGTTATGCTCTCTTCCCCAGCTTCTAGTAAAAACATGAAGAGATGCAGGAAAGGAGAATTCAAGACAGTTTCTATAAGAAACAAGGTCAACAGGAGAGAAAAAGTCAGAGTATATTTAAAAAAAAATATTTTTGCATTGAAAATGACATCTATTATTTTAACCGTCACTGAGCAGGACCTATAGGTAACAGTGTGAACCCATTTTGTTCTGACTGGTCTCTGAAATAAGTAACCCAAATCCTTTTTGAGCTCTTTCTCTTCATCTCAAACTAGATCTGTAGTTTGCCACGTTCTCCTGCTCATGGTGATACTAAAAGAAAATGGAGATTTTATTTACTGCAAATATGACACTTGTCAGGTCTGCCTCTTTTTGTCTCTTTTTTTCTTTTTTTTTTTTTTTTTG
>KL269077.1:0-10062 GCA_000699545.1 Podiceps cristatus | reverse complement strand
CTCCTCCCCAAGCCTGTAGCATTGCATGGGGTTGCTGTGACGCAAGTGCAGGATGTGACACGTAGCCTTCTTGAACCTTATACAGTTGACTCCGGCACATGGATCCAGCCTGTCCAGAACTGTCTGTAGCACCTTCCTACCCTCAAGCAGATCAACACTCCTGCCCAACTTGGTGTCGTCTGCAAATTTACTGAGGCTGCAGTTGATTCCCTTGTCCAGATCATTGATAAAACATTAAACAGAACTGAGCCCTGGGGAACACATCTTGTGGCCTGCGACAAGTTGCATTTAAATCCATTCAACACAACTCATTGGGCCTGGCCATCCAGACTGGTTTTTACCCAGCAAAGAGTATTCCTGCCCAAGGTTTTACTAAAGTCCAGGTAGACAACATCCACAGCTTTTCCCTCATCCACTAAGTGAGTCACCTTGTCATAGAAGGAGATCAAGTTAGTTAGACAGGACCTGCCTTTCATAAACCCATGCTGATGGGGCCTGATCACCTGGTTGTCCTGTATGTGCTGCATGATGGTACTCAAGACAACCTGCTCCATAACCTTCCCCAGCACCGAGGTCAGACTGACAGGCCTGTAGTTCCCTGGATCCTCCTTATGGCCATTCCTGTAGGGGGACATCACATTTGCCAACCTCCAGTCAACTGGGACCTCCCCGATCAGCCAGACCTGCTGATCAACCATGGAAAGTGGCTTGGGGAGCCCTTCCACCAGCTCCCTCAGTACCCTTGGCTGGATCCCATCTGGCCCCATAGACCTGGGTGTGTCTAAGTGATACAGCAGGTCAATGACCATTTCCCCTTAGATTATGGGGGCTTCATTCTGCTCCCTGTCCCTGCCTTCTAGCTCAGGGGAATGGTACCCAGAGAACAACTGGTCTTACTAATAAAGGCTGAGGCAAAGAAGGCATAAAGTACTTCATCTTTTTCCTCATCCTTCATCACTATGTTTCCTCCAGCATGCAATAAAGGATGGAGATTCTCCTTAACTCTCGTTTCGTTGTTAATGTATTTATAGAAACTTTTTTTTTTTTTTTAATCTTTTACAGTAGTAACCAAATTAAATTCTAGTTGGACTTTGGCCCTTCTAATTTGCTGCCTGCATAGCCTCACAACATCCTTGTAGTCTTCCTGAGTTACCTGCACTTTTTTCCAAAGGTCATAAACTCTCTTTTTTATCCCAAGTTCCAGCCAAAGCTTTCTATTCAGCCAGGCCGGTCTTTTCCCCACCCCCCACCCCTCCAGCTCCCAGCTTGTCTTTCAGCACATGGGGACAGCCTGCTCCTGCACCTTTAAGATTTCCTACATGAAGAATGTCCATCCTCCCTGGACTCCTTTGCCCTTCAGGACTGCCTCCCAAGGGTCTCTGTCAGCCTGGCTCCTGAACAGGCCAAAGTCTGCCCTACAGAAGTCCAAGGTAGCAGTTCTGCTGACCCCCCTCCTTACTCCTCCAAGAATCAAAAACTCTATCATTTTGTGATCGCTGTGCTCAAGATGGTCTCCAACCATCACATCACCCACAAGTCCTTCTCTGTTCACAAAAACAGGTCCAGGAGGTCACCTGCCCTAGTTGGCTCACTCATCAGCTGTGTCAGGAAGTTACCATCTTCCACACACTCCAGGAACCTCCTAGACTGGTTCCTCTCTGCTGTATTCTATTTCCAGCAGACATCTGGTATGTTGAAGTTCCCTACAAGAACAGGGGCTAGCGATTGTGGGACTTCTCCCAACTGCTTATAGAATACTTTGTCTGCCTCTTCAACCTGGTTGGGTGGTCTGTAAGAGACTCTCACCACAATATCTGCCTTGTTGGCCTTGCCCCTGATTCTTACCCATAAGCACTCAACCATAAAACAAGACAGTGGATGCTAGTTATGAAATAGTGCATGCAGCTTTCCAGATGCTGTTAAATTTTTTTCAAAGAGCGAGAAAATTAAGCCAAAACCAAACCAAAACCAAAACCAAAACGAAAAAAGAAAGTTTATCCATACAGGAATTGGACTGCTAATGTAACTGTGATTTCATGTTTATACTTCAACCTTATACCACATTCTCAAGTCTTGGGTCCACATAAGAGTTAATGATACCTACAACCTCATTTGATGACTTTCATTCAGTGAAATGTTCTAAAAGTTATGTGCAAGGTAGTAATTCTTGACATTTAAAAACTATTAGAAAAAATAATCTGCAAAATTTTGACTTACATTTCCATCCTTGAATACGTGCTTCTACTGTTTCTGCTCAGGTAAAGTTTTAAGTCTAGTTTAAGATTAGGCCAAATAGAGACTGTTGTGCATATCTGCTATCTTCACACAAGATCTCATATTATGAGCTTCTAAAATAGGTATAAGACTGACCCAGAAGTCCATGTTGAGCTGTATAATTTAAGTATTCTGCAATATAAGCATGTTCAGATTATCTAGAATGATAGTTCAATAATTTCAGCACAAGGTGCCAAGTTTTCAAAGGGTTTCCATAGCTGCACCTGCAATATTTTTAAGGCATATATTTGTACTTGAGGGAAAAAGACTGAATAGTCAGGCATATATGTCTCTGTGTCTGTATCTTTTCATTTACATAAAACCAGGTTGCTATACTCCAACCATGAAAAATTGAGATGAGCCTTCCAAAATTCAAACCAGAATTACTCTTTTTAATAGTGAATAACAAAGGATTTCACTAGTACAAATAAAAACACTGCATATTTTGCATCCTGGGAGATACCTAAGTGGTATTGAGATTAATTGGTCCAGTACAGGCCAAGCACACACTGGGCAGCACTAGCAAGAGCGCAGGCATCAGGCTAAGGGAAGGGAGCCTGAGGCATGAGAGAGATGTCCATAAATGAGCAGTGTGGGTCACTGATGTGGTTACAGGGCAGGAGCACCTGGCATACAAGGAGAGGCTAAGGGAGCAGTGTTGGTTCAGCCTGCTAAAGAGAAGAGGAAACAAAGGGCTGATATAATTACAGGACAGAACTTAGGAGGCTGGATGGGTCCTAGGACATACCTAGTCCAATCCTCTGCTCAGTTGGGGCTGGCTCAAGCAGCTTGCTCAGGGCTTGTTGCATCTGTAATAGCTTCAAAGGTGGAGATGCCCTGAACTGTCCATGCAACTTTATCCCAGGCCAGCCTTACAGAAATTTTTTTCCTAATATCTAACAGGAATTTCTCCAGCTGGGCCAGTAAGTGGCTGTAGACAGCACTAAGATGTTTCCCTACCCTTCTCAAAGCCAAAAAGGCTTCCATGAGAGTTAGCAGTATATATAAGGACTGGAGGTCCCTCTTACCCTAAGCTTGTCTGTCTTTCTAACATGTCTACATAAGCTAGGAACAAGCAAAAAAGCCCTGAAGTCAGGCATGAAGTTCTACTGTGAAAACAGTGAAACTTCTGTATCAGCTGGCAAACATGGTAGGTGCTGCATCACAACTGCACATACAATTTTCTTCAGAGGGCTCCTTTATCAATCAAAACATTTCACTTTTGCACAAGTCTTCACAAACTGAAAGAGTCATGAAAGAACCATATCTCCACCAGTATTTTTGCACTTGACATCAAAAGGTTTTCTTAGAAGAGTCTGGCATGCACTGTTACAGAACATCTTCGAGTTCATTAGTTTGTGGATTTTTAAGGTTGATTTATGAACGTGCAATATGCCAACACACAGGAGAATGATTATGCCAAAATAGGCTTCAGACTGGAGCAAAAGGCTTACAGGGAGCACAGTTTTCTTTCTTGGATGTAGTCAGTGAGGAGAGGGAAGAGCAGAATATGATCAGAGAAAAGTATGTTGGAATCTTTAGTGGAAGGCATAAAGGAAAATCTCTATTTTCCAGTCAGGCCATTAATGAAATGTTGTATAATCTCTTTGCTCCTTCATCACTGAAACACTCTAAGAGGTAGATAGGAGCGGATAATATAGTCGTATCTGTAGTCCCTGATAGGACAGAGAGAAGAAGCATTACTACAAGCCTAGCTTGTTAAATCTAGCCATTGATGGCAGCAGACTAGCACATAATTTAATTAGATAACAAGTTTGAATGTGACAGCTTTCTGATGGATGAAGCTTATTTTTCTTCAAAAACCTTTATTGCTTTTCCAGACTCAGGACTGCTAAGCATGCTGTACAAACACAGCATATATATGAACTCTTGCAAAGCTTAACACAACAATTCACAGCAGTGGGAGAAAGCTGCTATACAAAACGTGTTGAGACAGATTCCTGTGCACAAAGGCACATTAGGAGGGTCTGTAGCTGGTGACATTTCTCAACTCTAATGGTCAAAGTTACCTACAGAGAAAAAATAGGCAAGAAAGGAGGGGGATGGGAAGAAAAAGAGAGAAGAAAGTGCTGGGGGATTCTCAGAGGAGCATCCTCCCCGGTGTAGGCGTCAGATAATATACCTCAAAAAACTTTGCCATATTAACAGTAGAGATTCTGCGCTCTGGCGCAGGCAGGTGCTGCATGCCCGGGTGGCTGGAGCCGTGTGCAGGCGCATTACTGTGTCTCCAAATGGAAGCCAGAGCTGCAGCTGCAGGATAGGGAAAGGGGGGAATGAATCTCAAGCCATCGGCAGCCGCTTCCCTACTATGACAACAGCACAGAGGTGGGCATGTGCAAGGCCATGAAACCAACAGTGTATCAACAGTAGTGTGGGAACAATATGTGAAAAATACCGCGCTGGAGGCTCGGGGAAACACTGTCCCCGCAGCCTGGGCGAAAGGCTATGGAGCTGAGAGCAGACAGCAGGCGCTGGAGGCTCGGGGAAACACTGTCCCTGCAGCCTGGGTGAAAGGCTATGGAGCTGAGAGCAGACAGCATCTGCGAGGTTGCAGGTTAGAGCACCCAAGGTGCTGAGCAGAAAAGCAGCACCAACGTCAGGAGGAAAAGAGGTTGTGGGGTCACTGCCATTAAAACCCACAGGGCTGTCTGCTTCTGGCATCCAGGGAAATCAGTGAGGAGCCTATAACCCACTTCTGGCTTGAGCTTCATCGTTTCCTTTTCTTATTCAAAGGATTGGCTTCCATCAGTTCTTCAGCTGATTAGGTTAGATTAGCTGATTAAGCAAAATGCTAGCACAGGCGGGCTACTGATATCACTTCTTTGCAATACTCATCTATTGCAAATAGCTGTACAATCTGCAGTTCAACACTTTTGTCTGTAGGTCAGCTTTTAGGCATACAGCACAGTCTTCTGTAGAAGTCTATTTTGTGTCTAGGCCACTTTTGCAAAACAAGGAGAAACAAACCACAGCAAAAATAAAAGATAAATACTACAGAGACAAGAATCAAAACGAAGGAGGAAAAAAGGAAAAATTATTTGTTCCGTAAGTTCCCCAGAACTAAATCATGATAAGAAAAATTCAATTACTTATGCAGTCCAACATAAACAGGGGAAGCTGAATAGTGACATGCATGGTTAACTTGAATAGCTCGAAGCTATTTAATGAAAAAATAGATCTTGCTTCAAAACATTTTTTCCCAAAAAATCTCCATTCAAGATTATTTACTTGATGCAGAGCTACATGACAGAAAAGTTTATTTTCAAGAAAGAAAGTTTCCTCATCAATATGATATGTGATACATGAGGATTGAGTTAAATAGAGAAAAGCCTTCTGCTCCAAAAAGGGGATGAAATCAGTTTGGGTACAAAAGTTTTCATGTAATTATCTCCCATGTAAGGGAGATAATTTCATGAATCTGATGATACTTCAACTTGAGCAAATAAGAGCCTGAAAGAGCAGCTGTAGTGCATGCTGCATGTGAGGACGGAGAGTCAAAGTGACTGCCAGGCTCCCACGGGTATTTGTATCTTTAAAGATCCATCCATTTGCATCCATTTTGACTCTGTCTTGTGGACAGCATCTCAGTATCTGAACAGTACCTTTTGCCTGCAGAAAAACAGCATGTTTAAAAAAAGGTATTTTGTAATAACTACCTGCCTAACAGTTCTCTCCTGGTAAAAGCAACCATCAAAACTCTTGCTGCAATATAAAACCAGCAATTGCAGGGCAAGAGGGCCTTATTAACAAATGGGGTTGTTACAAAGCAGCACATGACAAAATGGATGCCTTTCCCACAGAAAGGATTTTTCAAAATGCCATGACTTCATCAGATCCTGGTAGTACTAAACAGGGTCACAGGAACAGGCTCCCCAGGGAAGTGGACACGGCACCGAGCCTGTCAGTGTTCAAGGAGCGTCTGCACGATGCTCTTAGTCATATGGGTTAGTTTTAGGTAGTCCTGTGAGGAGCAGGGAGTTGGACTCGATGATTCTTATGGGTCGCTTCCAACTCAAGTTGTTCTATGATTCTATGTGAATATGCCCGGAGATCTTCATGCCATCAGCATTGCAGGGTAACAAAGCTAGGTCTTGAGGTAAACACAGTCTGCTGCTCTTGGCTCTAAACTGTGTTTGAGAGCACTTATAAGATTTTTTGAGTTAAACATGTGCTTAGATTGTAAACTAGTGGGTTTGAAGGACATACTTTTGTAAGCAGCTGCTGTTGGGCTGACTCAGGATTTTACTCTCCTTGCCATGCCACTCTTTTCAGGTCAAAGTTTCCAAGCCTCAGCACAGAGAAGACTCTTCTCTCTAACCGGTGTCCATATTCAACAAATTTTCCTAAAACCTTGATTGCCTTGTAACCCACTTAGACTAAGAGAAGCAAACCTGTTCTTGGACAATTAAGTCACATTAAATCACAACATCTAGAGCCTGCAAACATTTGCTAGCATCTCCACATTCAGAAAACATGTATAAAATGTTCAGCTAGCTCCCTTTATATTACACAATGAAATGTGTTGTCATCCAGAGAGTTTCCAATAGTTAGACTCGATGTGTATACACAGCAGCAGATGTTACAAAAATCTGTTATGAAAAATACTGCTGAGTGGGCTAACCAAAAGTCTGCAGAACTGTTATGTTAGACTGGGATAAGGAGAAGGGGGAGATCAGAAAGAAATCAGCAAGAACTGGTGGATTTGTGAACAAATTGTAATGAGAAACCACAGCCAATGTTAAGCATGAGGGGGGGTCACCTTCACAGCTATCAGATCTAAATTAGACAAAAGTGATTACAAAATAAATATTCACAATGTAATTTGTGCCACTTTTAAATCAAAACCTAGCCATGATCACAGAGTCTGCAATATTTGTAAAGAGAAGAACATTAGGCCTTGAAGGAGCCATTTAAACCATTTGCAAAGAAAGAATCAAACAGGATTGATGGTTTAAATAGTTTAGTATATTCAGAGTCATCAGCATAATTAGTGTAATTGATACGGGCACTGGGAGAGTTGCTGCCTCTGCAGGAGGAGTATGTAAGCAAATGAAGAGAGGGGGCAGAGGAAAGGAGGTGATGGGGAATAAATGATGAACCGGATCATCTTTCTCTTTTCTGACATCTCCACTGTAGTCTCCTTGCCCTCTCTTCCGCCCCGTGGGAGCTCGCCTCTCCTTCGCCTGCCAACAGCCGCAGCTGAAGCATGCCACAAGCGTGCAGCTGAGGGGAGATCGCACTGGTATCCACTCAGCCATGGGACTCTCCTGCCCTGGGGGCACCTGGGCACCCTGCTCCGGCCCTGGGAAAGCCAGCTCCTCTGCCAGCCCCGGTCACCCATGTGAGCATGTCACTGGGAGCAATGCTGCATTTCCCCGGCTCCTGCTTGCAGCCCCTCAACCACTCTGCAGCCGATGGGGCCACCCAACCTTGTGCACTGTCTCCAGCACTGCTCTGCACCACAGCTGCTCATCTTCCCAGTTGTCCCCCTCCCTCTCAGACCACCCCTTCCTCTCAGAAAGACCCCTGTGAAATGCCATTACACCACACTCACCTTTTTCTGCAGTCTGCTGAAGCCTGACAGGGCACGGCTGTGCTTCCATGGATGCAATTTGCAATTTAACCCACAAGAAAGGCAAGGTGATGATCTTGCATGACTGAAATGCTACTTACACTGGCAAACTGGAGTTCTAATTCATTTCTGTTGCAATGGATTTTCTACAAATTATTAGAACCAACTGATTTATTTTTTTTTTTGAGAAATACATAGATATATATGACAACTTGGCAACATAAATTCCATCTTCATGTGAAGGGAAAGGTTTATGCCAATCATGCCATGGTTTATTGTCATCACCATGGTCATCACCTGTTCCTTTTCAAGCCAGTACAGGTGCACAGTATGTCTCTTTTCCTCCTTCTCCTTACCGTAATGTTAAATCATTTAAAACTGTCTTAAAAAGTTAAACATCTAATTTTATTTTTCATGCCTCCCATTTTATACAGGCCTGGGAGTGGCAAGTAAAAGGCAGTGTAGTAGGTTTTTTGTATATTTCGCAAGACAAAAAACAATTAAAAGGGTAAGTGGCAGCTATATTGTAACTGTTCAATGTACAGAAGCGAGACTGCTGTCTTCAGAACCAGCACTACCTACAGACTCACAACCAAGCACAACAGAGAGGCTTTTGAACATGATGGGAATTGCATCATTTAGAATCACAAATCAATTCTGGGGTCAGTATGGTTTTGACGTTGCTTGATTTTGCCATCCTGGCCAGAGTGGCCACAGAGGTTATTGCTGGGGGGTGATGGGGGGGCTGTGCCAGGCAAATGGAGCCACACAGTGAAACCTGTCAATCTTCTGAAAGCAGCAAGGGTGGTAACATGTTAAATGAGAAATAGAAGTAAAAACCAAGACGTTGTTCTCACATTGTCACAGAGCATCCCTGTTAGCTTCAGCTGTCATGTTTACCCCAAAATCAAAGACAAAGGAAAGGTCAGGGAAATTGAACTGCCACAATTCTTTCTGCGGGTGCAGTGGCTGGAACAGGAGCAATAATTAGCTAGAGGTCACTGTTGTGTGGCATACGAATTTTACATGCAGGTAGATCTGTTATTTAATATGTCATGAAGAAATAGTTGTTCTCATTGGAGGGATCCTGCCAACGGCTTCTAGTAGGACAGCCTGTCAAAAAGGTGGTGAGCAATTTTGCCACAAACTTTTGGCTAAGAACAATGCATAACTATTGTGCTTGTTGGGTACGTTTCATACTCATGGGGCTAGAAATAACTCTCAGGCCATTCGAATCCAGCACGACAGGACTTAACCGTGTTGCTCACAGGCAAGTTCCCTTTTTGTATTACCTGTTTCCAGCATTGGCATTAGAGGTCTGCAAACCATAAGGAGCCTTATGTTCCCAGAAGTCTTTTGGTACAAGCAGTGTATAAAAGGATCGCAACCAACACCAGCTGGTCAACTATACGGAGTCAGTCACAGGTCACAAAAAATAATAGGTGTCTAATCACAGCACCCCTTAGTACCCAGGATTATAATCCCATGGTCTAAAGCACAAGTGACTGTTGCTCATATTTCTGCTTTGCAACACCAGCTTGTTTAACCCCAGAGAGGGGGTGGAACAAGAGGGGCATTCTTAGAAAACAAGTAGCTTTTCCTCAGACATATGTTACCATCAAAACAAAATGGAGATACCTTAAATAAGCTTTCCTAATTGGGGAGTTCAAAGTAACCATTGTACCTCCTGCCAAGTTATGTATGATCTCTGAAGAATACAAATACCACCTTTGGATAAAAAAGTAGCTGAAAGTTTTGCATATAATCCACTCAATGCAGAAAATTTAAATTATTAGCCTGTATTAGTCTCTTTTATTTATCCCCACCTCATCTTCTCATTGTTAATAGCTACAAATACATGCATAAACACCTGAAAGAATGTCTGATTTATCTTTGAGGGAACACTATCAGCTATCTAAACTGCCTCACATGGAAGATCTCTTTCTATTACTACCGGTTTCCTGGCATTTTCTGGGTAGCAGCTGAACAGGCTGAAACAGTAAAAGTGCAATGGGCAGCAACACTTTTTCTTCCTGTTCACACAGGGTTGTTCAGCTGGAACTGGTCAGCGAAGTGGGGCCAGCCTTACAGCCAGCTCACAGCGGCGGCGGCCGGTGTGCCCTTGCCGAGGGCCAGGGCACGCTGCTAGCAGCGGGTGACGCGAACGGCCCCGCTGCACCCCAGGGCACCGACTC